>JAEHOM010000149.1:0-15546 GCA_016433075.1 Hoplolaimus columbus | reverse complement strand
AAATAATTTATAGCCTATTCCTTTTGGAAAAATGTCAACTATATCATTTATAAATATTAGAAATAAAATGGGTCCGATAACGCTCCCTTGGGGAACGCCAGTATGAGTTTCAAAAATGTCTGAAAAAGTATTGTTGATTTTACGTGATATGTCCTGTTTTTCAAAAAATTTGTGAGGAATTTTAGTACTTTCCCGTCAATACCAATAGAGCTTAATGATAAGAGCTTAATGAGCTTAATGATAAGGCGTTCTATTAGCACGGAATCAAAAGCTTTTGCTAAATCTATATATATTATATCTACATTCTGACCGTTTTGGAGGGCTGTATATTTTTCATCGAGAAATGTTAGAAGATTTGTAACTGTGTTAGAAGATTGTTAGAAGATATGTAATGTTAGAAGATTTGTAACTGTTGTTTTTTCCTTTTTTCATTTTTTGTTTTTTAATGGACGATTCGTTCCACCCTAATTCGTTCCGGACTCCGATTCGTTCCACTTACCCCGATTCGCTCCATTTACCCTGATTCGTTCCACTTTTTTGAAAAAAGAAAAAAGTGGAACGAATCGGGGTCCGGAACGATTCGGTGTGGAACGAATCGGTCCGGAACGAATCGACCGTCGCCCGCACGTGTGTTGGTAAGTGGCATGCTTTCAGGTACGGGTGTGGCTCACGTGAAATAAAAATTAAAAAATTCGTTAATTTATTTCGTGCTATGAGCAGCCACGATTGAAAATTCACATCGTAGCTGCGGATGCTCTATATACTGATCCAGATGATCTATAAAAAATATTATCAACTGGGTTCCTTGTTAATGTCATACTGGCTGGGATGCATATTTAGCCGTTCGTCAGTATTATGTGTACTGTTGGAAACAAGATCGAAGCCAGTTTTGGACAACGCCCATTCCTTTACCGAGCCCAAATAGTGAATGAATTGTATGATGGGTGTATTGTATCCTAAGAAGAGCTAGCATTTTCAGGGGCGGACTCCAGGGCATTAATTCGACAACGAAACACACCACCCCAATTTTTCGCTTAAACACAACAAAAGCGTTTAAAGAAACAGGAAATTGGCCTTAAGTTTAGAGGAAAATATCGTACATTGTTTAACAGTTTACCTCATTTTCATATCATAAATCATACAATCCAGCAGTTAATATTTTACGATCATCAGACAAATTTTGAATGATCAGAAACTGATCAGTCAACACCTTTTCAGAGCCGGCTAGCATTCATTCCTTTACACTTCACTTTGAACTTGTTCAGCTCTTCATTGGTGATACATCCGTCCCCGTTCGCATCCAACACTTTCTCCCCATAAGCAAGGAAGAACTGCTCATACTCCTTGAAGGTGAGGCGGCCGTCCTTGTTCAAGTCGTGCTATGTGGTGCAATGTGAATGAAGGTGAGGCGGTAAGCGTTGATGAAACAGATATTACACACCAGGGTATCTCAGATCAACCAAAAAAATCCGGAAATCCGCAACCAGAAAATTCCGAAAGAAAAAATTCGGAAACCGGAATTTCGGTCTCAAAAACCCACAGAAAACAGGAATCGGTGACATCCCTGTTATTTACCTGTTTAGCAAGCGGTTCTAGCATCTTGGGCACTCTTGGACAGATTAGGACACACATTGTGTGTATTGGTGCGCCTTTGGTTCCATACTGTTTCTCAAACTCTCTTTTGGGTCCTGGCCAAGTGAACATCGCCTTGGTGGTTCGCTTGAATTCAGCCACTGTTTCGCCTTTGCAGCTTTCATCGGCGACCACCTACACAAATAATTAGTTTTATGTAGGGCCGGATCCGTGCAGGATTTCTCGGATTTTGTACGATCCGCAATCCCGATCCGTATTTTTTTTAAAGACTGGGCCTTATCCAAAGTCCCAATTTATATCTGACCATCAGCAGATGATTGGTGAAGATGGTAACTGTGACAAAAAAGGCAATGAGCATGATGGTTAAGTGTAATATTGGTTTTGAATTAATAAAAACACTTGTTAAATCTCTGAAACATAAATGTTACGTCCGATTTTCATTATGACTTTGGACAATTTATGGAAAAACGGAAAAAATGACTATAAAATGGTAAAAATAACGCTAGATTCAGAATCCCCGACTCAGAAAACATATATAAACCGGCTGGCTAGGGGGAAGTATGGTAGCCGAAAAAAATTCGCTGATTTTCAAAATGACTGCGCTTAACTGTCTGCGGATTTTTCGACTACCATCCCCCTCCCCCATAGGCCTATAGGCCGGTTTATTTAAGTTTTTGAGGTCTGGGGTATCCAATTATGGCGTTATTTTTACTATTTTATAGTCAATTTCACCGTTTTTCCATAAATTGACCGCATTAGGGTGCAGATCACGAGTTAAATTCAAGAGTTGTCCACCGAGTGAATTTTCTTTGGCTACCCCATAACCCATGAAACGGCCGGTTTGTATAGTTTTTCTGGGTCTGAAATCCGTAAGTAACATTATTCCTATCATTTTATAGTCTTCTTTACCGTTTTACTACAAATCGACCGTATATATTTTCAAAATTGAATAGTATTAATGGTCATTCAATGGCGCGTTCATTTTGTTCCTAACAAACACGTATTTTGGTAATGAGGCAATGGTGAGAAAATGGTTGAAATTTGAAAAATGGATAGGATAAATGGATAAATTGCTACTTTCAATTCCAACACCGTTTGACGCTGAATAATCGCCTTTTTAAAATCAGAAGAAAGTGTGTGATTTTGAAAAATTATTCACAGATTACCGCTAAACGCTTTGAATTGCAATAATATTGTATGCACTCATCTTTATATCTAAATAAAATTTAAAAGCTTATGCCAGATTAATTGAATTAAAAAGTCGAAGAAAATTTGAAATTTTTTTTATCGATTACGGGATAACTTATAAGAAGCCAAATAAAGATTCATTTGACTAGATGTAAAGAGTTAAGATCTTCCTAGCTCACATGAGTAACACTTATAAGGTGTTATTTAAGATATAAAGCCTAGATAAAAAGAAATTGTGCTGTATGGTTGATGGAAGCGGATTCAATGCTTCATCTTTTCAGTCATTACTCATTACCAAAAGCTGCGCGTGCTTTGTTTTGCAAAGCCATTGAGATTGATAGCCTAAAATTTATGAGTGCACAGATCTCAACTAGGAGATGAAAACCAGGAGAGCATATTGTTACCTTAGCGCATAGGTCCAGTCAGAAATAAGGTATGAAGTATGAGAAATGGTTTTTTGGTTCTAATTTACTTTAATACCCATTTTTGGACAAAAAAAATTTAAAGTTAAGTTCGAATATTCCCGCTCGCGCCAAAAAACTTGCATTTAGGTTTTGGATGAATTTGGAATCTGATGACAAAATTGACGTGAGTTACAAGTAAGGTCAAGTCAAAAAATTCAATTTTTATATAAATGTAAAAACTTTCGTAAAGAATGGTATCTGAGAGTTTACAATAATCTGATGACGAATCCAGACATTTAGTTTTTCGATTTGCCCTGCTTAGTTCCAGTAATCCGAAAATCGAAAATTTCAATTATTCAAATTTTCTGGGGCCTATCATTGGCAAATCGAAAACCGAGTCAGGAACCGAGACAGGTTTTATCAGCACCATTGAAAACCACCAGATGCCAATTTTACGTAAATATATGCATTTTTTAAATAATTGAATTTTGGCGTGATTCACATCGTGTGAAACTAGTACTATATAACGCAATGTTATTCCTTTGATGCAAAATTTGCTACGTTGGTTTGCATTAATAAACAGGATGAAAAAATAATGTTGTAGTGTGGCCATGAAAACCTAACGTCATTTATATATCCATTGTGTCTCAATTTGGACACCAATTTTCTTCTATCTATGCTTTATATATAAAGTGCACACTGATGGTTTCGTCTTTGTAAGCTAATTCTCTAAAGCGTTTCGCTAATAAATGATTCGAACGTTTATTGGAATTTGGAGCAAAAATATTAGTTTGATATCCTTACCAAAATTATCTCATCAGCAGTGATGTTTTCCTAAATGTTTCTTTTTTTCGGTAAAAATTTTTCCTTAAAAAATTAAATCAATTACGATAAACGGTACCTCGGCCATCAAATCAAAAAAAGAAGCGGGAAGATAAGGCGGAATTCATTTAATCTGTTCAAAACAATTTCTTTTCTCTACCGAACTTTTTTATTTCAGTACAATTAGTGACCATTCTTCAATTTTTGCTCCTTCTTTCAAATTTCTCTTTCACACCTCAACTCAGTTTATGTAAAATCATTTGATTGTATTTTGGTACCGGAATCCAATGTTGTTACTTTATTTAAACCTTTAATTCAATGGATTTTGGCTGTCTATGTATACACGCTGGATGTAGACGGCCTTCTTATATTTATAAAGCTAGGTTTTATTAAAATTATCGTAAAATCGATCAAAATCAGATTATCATGATAATTCGCCTGATACTGGCAAGTTTTATATTTACAACAGTAATTCCGAACAAATTAATAAATCTATTTTTTCGCTTTAAGAATAGAAACTATAGCAGTTGGCAGGTTAGCATTTTTGAATATGCAAATAAAATATCTGTACCGTGTCCAAATAACATTTACGCAATACACCATTTACTTTTATCTCCATCCGCTCCATTATTAAAAAGAATGTTTTGCCAGCCTATCCATTGCCAAAAGCTATAACTATTAATCACCAAAGCGCTATTCCAATCGATCTAGAGTCAATATGACACAATCTTCCTTTTTATTGCACTTCGTTATTTCTTGCGAAAACGAAACACACGAGCCTTGCGCCTTCGAAACAAACATAATAACAAATGGTGATGGTTACGCAATCAAACATAAATAAGAGGAGATGTTCTGCCCAGGCTGTTCCTCGACAATATTCGGCTTTGGTTCCGGTTTCCGATTTTTTCAATTCTCGACTACGGCTCCATATGCTCCAGAGCCAATTATGGAAAAATTGTAAATATTATATGAAATCTTATACATTTTTATTTACTTTTTCCAAGCAAAATTTTTTGCTGTTATTTTTGACATGGCGGCGCGAAGCACTGCCTAACGTTCGTCTATAATTATTGGCGGATTTATTTTAGAAAATAGATTAGTAAGGGACGAATTCATTGATCTATTTTATTGATAAGGCCTCACAAAGACTTGGTCAGCACGTCATCACAATTATACACTCATTTTATTTTTAATTTCAAATTTTAAATTTTTCTGTAACTGATGTTCAGACAACTTCTTTGCATCCAACAACTTAATGAAGGGTTACCGAGTGTTATCGACCGATAAGCACGACGATTACGTACAGTTCACGGGACAAACTAACAACGACTGGAGTGCAATTTATGTGCAATTCACTGCTGAACATGCATTGAGGTATTTGCCGACGCGATTTGAAAATTACCACAGCACAAGTCTGGCCATGGTTGAAATTGACCCATCGGTGAAATTTATTCATTGTGAAGAAGAACAAATGAGAGATCCAAATATGTCATCGGAGTTGAAGGCGAGTTGAGATATTAGGAAATACAGCAAATGTATTTATTGCAAATGTTTTGTTTTTGAAATAAATTCAATAATCAAGTCATATTTATGCCTCACAAATCAGAACAAAGTGTGTTTTAGACCGTTTCGTAACTGTCATAGCCCTGCACGTTTTGAATCAAGATTTTTGGGCTAGTCAGGCTTCGATAGGTCCTAGTTTTGATTTAGTTCACCCTAAAAATTTTAGAATTCATATTCTGACAAGCTAAATTACCTTGACTAGCGCTAATATTGCAATTAATGTCTAGGCGAAGTTTTCGCATAATAATTAAATAATTGCATAATGTCACAATAATGCATTTTTGCATCAATTAAAGGCTAATTGGGTAAGGCAATTTCTGGCAAGAAATGGACATGAAATAGCAAAGGGAAAGCCGTTGATGGAACAATTAGGCCAACTGAAAATGGGATTGATTTGTCATGACAACGAGACAGACAAAGAGATGGTTGTGCCGCACAGTGTAATGCTAAACCCATCACTCTGCAAATACACCATTTTGGCCAAATGTTACAAAGATGAAAAGAACACTTTTACCTGCAAAGTTGCTGATATGACAGTGGAGCTGGACAACACAGAGAAGAGGGACATTTATCAATTCATAAAGAAAATACTCTCTTCTTTAACTTTGTGTATATTGTTTTTACATTTTCTATGTTAAGAATTGACTTTTTTATATCAATATAATATGCAAAATAAATTTCAAATTTTTTGAAGTAAAAAAATTTAAAAACAATGACGAAATTAGACCGAAAAAATTGGACCAAAGACGTTTTTTAATAAAGTTTCGAAAATTATTAAAAAAACCCATAATCGAATGTAGCGGTAGATTTTCCGTATAAAAAAGTTTGCCAAATTCATGTTAACCGAATCCTGAAAAGCCTAGGCAAAAGTGAGCACAAAAAAGGCTTTTCACAAAAATTTTAAAAATAAAAACTTCCTTTGAAAAGCGTTTTTTGGCAAAAAATTTACCTGGAGGCACCATATTCTTAATTAAAATCGGTCACTATTTATTTCCATAAAAAGAATGTAAAGTTCATGTTTAAAACTAAAAACTTGAAACAAAAATGTACCAATAAAACAGTAAAACAATCTACAATGAAAAGAAATTTAAGTACGCGATTCTCGAAAAAACCTCTGGAGCAAAAATTTTTGACCAAGAAAAGCTTTTAGGAAAATTTATCAAATAATTCGGTGATTTTATGTTAAAGTATGTTTTCGTTAAAATATCAAAAAAATATTAAAAGATGCCAAACAAATAAAAACGTCATCCACTGTTAAGGTTGGTTCTTGTTCAGAATCCTTCTATTTGTACGTTTTGTAGAAAATGTTTATTGAATTCTTTTATAGTGTTGACGGATGGCTGATAGGCAGGGATGAAAGTTTCAACATGATTATCTTCTTGCAATAAATCTCGTGGTTTTTTTTCATCTTTTCCATCCCAAAAACCTGCAATTAACAAAATTTCTGTCAGAATTTTGCCAAATCACAACAATGAACTGATAATTTCTTGTTTTATCAAAATAAACTTCATGTTTCAACGGTACATTTATTTGTCTTTAATCGAAAATTGTCGACAGAAAAATGGCGGATAAAATTATGAAAAAAATTACATAAAGAAAGATGCGATTATTTTGGATTTTTATAAAAGCAAAAAGAAAATTCTTACATTTATTTCAGATTTATTTTTGGTAGGAAAAATTTTTTGAATACTTTTTTTTGTAAAATCTTATATGCCATTAATCAAGGATATGAAGACAATTACTTGCATATCTGCTATACTATTTTATTTTTCATAAAATCATTTGTATTTCCATTTTCGTATTTACTATTTACTCTAATTAAATCATATCGTTCTTAATCTAATTTAACGTTGTGGTAATAGCAAAGAGCTACATGCTCTATCAACAATTATTCTTTTGTTCATCTCACCAGAGTAAAGGTAAAGTGGCACGCAAATAATGAATCTCACGATAGACAGACAAACAAGATGTCGTGACCGAATACACTGAATTCCCGTTTATTTGATATGATACCTTTCGTTTATCATTTTCGTGTAATTCTAACATTCAATGAATTCAATACACACTTTGCTTATAAGTTATAAAGTATACAAATTTTGCCACGCAAAAGGTCCAGTTAATTGGGCAGCATATTTCAAGGGTAAAGGTATGAAAAATGCAAAGGACCGAATCGATCTGGCGTAAGAATAAGGCAAGAAGAATTAAGGCGAAGAATTAATGCGAAGGTATAACTAAGAATAATGTCGTAAAGCAATAAGAATTAAGACGTAAGAATTAAGGATTGAACAGTTCGAAGCAGAAACAAAATCTACTAGAGATTTTCTAATATGCCACTTTCAAAAAAATTCAAAAATTGAGGTGGTATTTGATAATAATAAGGAAACAACAAAAGGTAGGAAACATGAATCTCTTAGAGAACAAGACTTGCTAGACAAGAAAAATTTATTCCTAAATAAAATTTTCAATTTTTAATATCTAATTACTGATAAAAATTAAAAATTTTCATAAATTTTCCAAAAATTAAAAAAAAATCCATTCTTATGTGTGTATTTTCGTTCCTAACGGGACCACGGGACTGAGAATAGAGAGTTCCGAGCCGGTACCGGGACTAATAAGCAAAATCATGACCTGAAAATGGCGGAATTTCCCAACCGGTCTCTTGATATTTTTGAGTACTTTTTTTGTGTACTTCCCTTAACTCCCAAAAAAGTGATAAATTGATTTTTGGGCATTCTCACAGGGAATAGGATTTTTATTGGAAAAAGATTGAATTAAGGACAAAAAATGCGCTTGACTTGAATTCGAGTTCGGTTTAAGAAATCCTGCGCCCCAAAGCCTGGTTTTAATTTGCAATATTCTTGAAAATCTTCAATTTTTCAAATTTGAAAATTCGTAATTTTGCTGGCATCATTGCTCTCCATTCGAATTTGCAAAGACATATTGACCAGGATAGCGAGGCTGTTTCAACTTGCAGCAACCATGACGACATGCCTTCAACGTCTTTGGCTACCGCATTCGCTTACTTTGCTTACATCCAACAATGGTGTGCGTGTAGCACCATCTCTCTTAATAGAGCTAACCTCCACTTAACAATTTAATTTATTAGACCAACTGAAAAATAAAGCAAACCCTCTTTAATAGAGCAGCCCCCTTTCAGGATGGCTTAAAAATTGAGCCTTTGATGATGCACTATTAGAGATAAGTCAGTAATTCTTATTTTTTACTGAAAATAACGTCAACTTCAATTTAAATAATTAATGAGCATCTCATAGCATAGAATTTTCGTTTTAATAATTTGTATTTGTCAAACTCACGCATTATCTTTAGTATACTTTTGTATCTGATGTGAAGTATTATGTTTATATCCCAACACATTTGGTATAAGGTACAACGCAACAACTCATTTGGTAATAATAAGAAAGTTCATTCTTATGTAAATTTTTAATTAGAAGCGATATGCTTTGAGTGTAACTATTTTAAGCTGAGAAAGCAATCATCCTAATTTGACCAAAACTATTATAAATTTCGTATTTAGCTCTTAAATGCCTCGTCATTTTGTAAGTTATGAATAAGGCTGGCGGATACTGGGAATTTCTCGGATATCCGAATCCGGATCCGAATCCGAAGCTTTCGGATATCCGGATCCGAATCGGAAGCTTTCGGATTTCCGAATCCGAACCGAAAAAAATCGCAAAAAAATGGTAAAACCAAAAAAAAAAATTCAAAAATTTCGTTACGTAAATATTGTATTTTTTCGGGGGCTCCACAAAATGCGCACCCCTCCCACAAAATACCCTCTTTTTTCCTGGGGGCGTAGTAAAAAAACAATGTGGAAAAAAAGCGAACTTTTTTGTGATACGACCTAGTGTGATACGAACTTCTGCAATCAATATCTTAAAAATTTTTACAAAAAATATGATTTGGCCATAACTCCTTGGCCATAAGTTTTACAAAAGGGATGCGATTAGCAAAAAGATCGAGCTTAAGAAGTGTAATCATATATTAAAATTTCAAAAGAACTTGAATAAGAGGGCCGGCGGTGCCGATAGGCGCCGCCAGGAAAATTTTGGAAAAAATTTAGCATTTCTATAAAGGAAATTCATTATTTTTCCACTTTATTTTTTACATAAAAAATAATTCTAGAATTATATCTCCTTTACTAGCAAAGTCAATTTTTATTGTACAACTATTAAAGAGCTCTTCGGGTAAGAAGCTGAATTTTTTGATCAAATAAGTTGCGATTTCAATGGGAAATTTCACCACTTTTTTCAAAATCACTTTTTAAAGCTATAGAAAAATCTTGACGGGCGGGAAGCTATGGCTTTTTTGATCAAAAAAGTTGTATTTTTCACGGGAAATTTCACCATTTTTTTCAAAAAAAGGATTCGGATCCGAGCTTCTCGGATATCCGAATCCGGATCCTAACCCGAAGCTTTCGGATATCCGAATCCGGATCCGAAACTTTCGGATATCCGGTATCGGATCGGATCCGGATCGGATATCCGGTACAGCCTTAGTTATGAATAAAAATTGTCTAAAAAGTAAGATGTTTTTGGAAGATTTTCTTTCTTCTCATAAAATCGGGACTTTTCGGGCCGAATTTATGCAAATTAATAATTTAAACCAAATTTTTCATTTTCCTCATAATGAGCTCAAATGGCACAAGCGGCGGACCAACCGAGATTGAACAGAATGTTTTCCTGGCAATCAGATTCCTTGGACTACTGGCAGTCATTTTTCTGGAGTGTCTGACATTACCGGTTAATTTTCATAATTTACATTCATAAGTATCGTCCATTTAGCTATTCCTCATCCATGCCGACTACCGGACTCAGTCCAGTCACCAAATCATGTTTTGCATTGGCCTCCTCGATCTGATCCAGATCATTCCAGATTTTGTGATTGTTGTTTGTGGATTTTTTGGAAGCGAAATTTCGCCAGCACTTGGAAAAGTAAAAATATTTGGAAAAAAATATGATTATTAAAGAAAAGGGAATAGAAATATTTTAAATTTTTGTAAGCTTCAATTCCCCAAAAATTTGGATCAGACTCCAGGATCTTACCCTCAAAAATTTTGGATATGGTATTTTGGCTATGATATTGTGGATGGGTACGATACTCTGAATAATTCCGAATCCATATTCTTTGCCATTCTTTTCAATTTAGCAAATGAATTAACTAACCGAAGTAGCTTTGTCGATTGCTTTTACTGGAAAGGATATGAAAAAATGCTTTTACGAGTCAATTCGATATTTTTTTGTTTCAAAAATAAAGTTGAGCAAATCCCAGCAATCGTGGGAAAGTCTCTTAAGATTCTTAATATGCAATAATCTTTGGCAGATCATTTCGGCAATGAGCATTGTGTTCTGGGACGCACTGATTTTTGAGCATTTCGTGCTGGCCATCAATCGAGCCTATATAATTGTCGTTCGAACATATTATAGGCTGATGTGGCATGAAACCTGTCGTGAGAGATGGGTTTTTAGGGTGAGTTGTTGTGAAGGAAGGATCAATTTAGAGTAGAAATTCATAGATAACACGCCAATGCATAGTGTACCTTATACACTAATGAAGCCTTATTGGCGCTATGTGAATAAAAAAATAAAAAATATTAAACATATATTTATTTTAATAAAGATATTAGGAAAAAAATGAATAATAGGCATTAAACACGTGTGTGTGGCTATGTGCTCTTGCTATGTACGGAATGTTCCAAACTCCATTGTTCGGTGCAACAATTGCCGCAAATGGCGAAATATACTTTGACAAAACTTTGCCTTACACAGAATGCTTCCAAACGATGGAATTGCCGTGCGCATTCATCGCTCTTGGAGGCTCATTTGGTCTCTACATTCTAATAATCATTTTTATGAACAAGGTAAAATCGCAAAACTAATATTAGAAATAATATAAATTTATACAAAAATTTGATATAAAATTTATAATTACATATTTACGAAAAACAAAAAAAGGAAAAAATGTGACATTATTGCTTCTCATCTTTTTACTGATTGCTAATCTGCATTAATTGCTCAGTTCTCGACACTTTACCCCCTATTTTAATTTTTCCAAAAAAAAATTGTATCTCTAATAAATTTTTTACCAATAAATACCTGCAATAAATGTTAAGTAAATTAATTATTCAGAACCCCTCGGGCTTGTTCGGCCCTTAAGTGACAAAAATTTTATTGGGAAAAAGTAGTAAATTTCAGGCAAAACCAAAATCAGTAACAACAATGGTTGCCAATCAACAGCAACTGCAGCAACAAAGAGCTGTCGAACGGCGAATTTTGTTCCAAGCGATTGTGCTGTTCATTGGCATTGCCATCATTGAAGTTGTTTGGTATTTCATCGAATTTGCCAGCTGGCTGGCCAACAAACTGTTCATGTTCTTCTTCATTGCCTACTGTGGACTCAACCCGTTGCTCTACCTTGTCATGATCAAGTCTGTTGTGTTTAATGTAGAGAATGCATATATTGTAGCTAACTGCAATTGAAAACTAGAATAACATTTTGAATATATCCCGCTTATTTATAAATAATACGTTTTATAAACTATAATTTAATAGTCGGCATAGGGGACGGATGGCACTTTTCTTATTACATTCTCTACCTAATTTAAGTCAAAATCACAAACTCACATCAATATTGATTCTACAGGAAGTTTCGCGAACGGTTCTTTCAACTCTATAGGCTGAACAAACTATTCACCAACAAGGTAAGTTATTGATGATAAGGTGTACTTGGTCATTACAAGTCAATTGGCAAAAGACGAATTATTTTATTAAACTTTTTTTTAAAGGAATAAGTGATAAAGAAAATTATTTTGCTACCATTTGCACTTTTCACTCAAATGAAATATTTTTTGTAGGATTTTTTAAAATTAACTTGCAAATAACGATAAATTTTGCTAGAAATTCTATTATCCATTAGGAATATAAGTTAACGTTTTTAAGGCGCAGAATGTTGTTGTTGTGCATGTTGCGCCAGCAACATCAGCAATGAATTCTAACCCTGCAATACGAATGCAACATGTGTCCCCACTTAAACGGAGCCAATTTGTTGATCAAGCCTGAGAAAAGCAAAATTGATACCACAAAATTCGTTAAAAATTGTTGATATTTTGCAATACATTGTGATGTTCAATTGGTAATCAATTAATATTTTACCATCACCTCATCACGATTCCAGGGTGGCACTTTTACCCCCTTTTGGTGGCATTTGCCCCGATTTTGATTATTTTGCCCCCCTCAAATGCCCCCATTTTGATTTATCGTTCTCATTTGCCGAATGAAAAATCGGGAATAGAGAGAAGGTAAAAAAGGTAGAATAATGTAGGTAAAATAATTTGTTGGCTGTGCATTTCCGATGGTGTATGAATATCAGTTGATACTTGATACATTGCCTATAAGCAGTGAAATTTTTGGCTTTGCATTCCTATGATTAAAGTCGATATCATTAGACTTGGCCAATAATAGTCATGGAGCTTGGCATTAGCTGCATCGATTTAAAAAAGCAATCAAGAAGAAAAAAAGTTTCTAGCTAGCGAATTATTTTATACAAAATAGTCAGGGTAGTTTTCTCCAAACAACGGAAATGCGGATTCGGATACCAAAAAAAATTATTGATGTCAATTATTTTAAATAGTTGTCAAAAATAGTATACCCAATCACGCCGTGAACACGAATCTTCCGGAATCACAGAGTCAGCCATACAATGCTCATGCATTTGCTGGGAAAGAATTAATTACGGTGGACACTACGGTATACCCTTTTTAATATTTATTAAACTTAATATTAACTTAATATAATAATAATATTTAATCAATTTTCTTTAGATTGTAAAAGAAAATAGCGAATTAAGCCAATGCTTGCATGAGTTGGCAAATTTTGTGTCAAAGTAACATAGATATTGGTTGAACCTGAACTTTTTGACGCCAGAACATCCTTTGAAGCAAGAATATGAGCTACAAATGCGTGATTTGAATAATCTTTTGCTTCATGGAGGACATTTACTGAGAAGTGTTAACATTTTATACCCAAGAGCAATATTGCAGTATTCCCAAGAATTTTTCGCTTCATTAATTGAGGTATAATGCATGTAAACTTTATATTTAATGGTTGAAAATTTTGAAAAAAATTGTAAAATTAATGATTTTCTAATACTAAGTATGCTATAAAACTTAAGCAGATCTTAAAAATTTTTACTTATGTCTTTCCTAAAGGTATCAGATATTCTTCGCAGAAGAAAATTTCCTTTACGAACATAAAAAAATTGAGAAATTGAAATTTATTTATAATAAGGGAATTAAATTCAAAAATTTGAAAGCTGACCAAACAAGTAGGTATTATGAAAACTATTTAAATAAGTAATTACTATATTATATTTTAATTTTTATGATTTCATATAAATTTTAATTTTTTGTTAACAGCTTTAAATGGCCTTGTCTTAAATAACATTTTTATAGATATTTTTATTATTAATATGCTTTAATATATGAGTAATTCATTTATCTTATAGGCTGTATTGAGTCTTGTAAATAATGGAGGTGGAAATCTTGTCATTCGGTAAATCTAAAGTGTTTGCCAACGGAGTGGCCGCTTTCTTTGTTGCGATTTCACTCACCTTCCCAGCTTAAGGTAAAGCATGCCACAAATTTAGAGATTTGAATTTTTTTCGGAATAACCCGAAACATACACAAATTCAAAATGTGCTAGTGAAAGTGGTAAATGTGTATTAGATATGAATTTTACGCACAATCTGATAATAAACGATTTGCAATCATTGAGTTAAAACCTGTAAAACAAGAATACAAGAGCATTGCGTTACATCAAGATCACACAAATATGTTTGAAAATTTTGAAATACAGATAGACAGATAGATCCGTATTGAAGTACCAAATCTACGAAGCAAGTTAGAAGACTATTTACATCATCTGTTCCTCAACTTTCGCTTCGGGATACCGTGATTTTATTTTAAATTCATTCTTTTACTAATGAACTTTTTTTTTCGAATGTATGGAGAATGTATTTTGGACTTTGGGACTATTGGACTTTAAATATATTAAATTTGCATATTAATTTAATCTGACATGAAAATATAGTAATCACATTATAAGCTGGAGTAATTTTGTATGCTGTCCATCTTCTATCCTTTCCCATTTTTCTGTTCTTCCATCAGCAGCAACACATTTCCAGACCTTCGTTTCCTCTCACTGCGCATTCTCCGGGACATGGCTTCCTCGACACAAAGCAATTGTCGCGCACAGCTCGAACGATTACATCGCCATCATTTTTTCCGGCAACGGCATTAGATGGAAATGAGCAGACAATGCCAAAAATTACCACAAATAAGAAGAAAAATTTGTTCATTTTTGCTGACAAATTCAAAAAAATGTAATAATTTAATAATATTACACTCTTATTTAATACCTTCACTATATGAAACTGAAAACTTTCATTAATAGTATTGACCAGGTAAAGTAAAATATTTTTACCGTTTATATGAGCAAAGAAAGGGGGAGAGGGAAATGGCGCATAGCGATAGAGACAGGTGGGTGATTAGCCGATTATTGAATTTGAGAAGCTTCATAAGCTATATTATACTTTGATCAGCATTGAGCAAAAAGATCATAACGGTGACGATTACCAAAAGCAGGAAAATGATGGTAACACTTCCGAAGCACATATTTCGTTGTTTTAAATCTTTCCGAAATATATACTCTTTTGTTATAAGATTTTTATGTAAAAAATTCGTTTTGAACCAAAAATAATGTTGCCCAACGGGGTTAAATAAAAGAATTGTTTATTTTTGCTTATATTTCTTTATTTTTATAATTAATAACATTAAATATTCATATAATACCAAATTTTATAAGAGTGTGAAAAAGAAAACATTTGAAATATTGAGGAAGAGGATGGGAATGGTAAATCTGAAATAAGAAATGGGGAAGAATGAGAGAAGAGTGTGGAGGGA
>JAEHOM010000148.1:0-15583 GCA_016433075.1 Hoplolaimus columbus | reverse complement strand
AAAGACGGCATACGAGTGTCGCCTTAGTCCCGTTGGGTCGGGAGTTTGTTTAAGAGCCAGCCCCAAAAAAATCCAAAAACTTTGCCCGACCCTATTACCCCCCCCCCCCCCCCCAATTGGGGGGGGGGGGGGGGAGAGAGGTTGTGGGTGGATGTCCACGTGTGTGCCTTTATCATATACCCCGTTTGGATTCTTTGGACTATTTTTTTTTCTTGAATTTCATGCAAAAAGAATGGTATCCGTGCTCAAACGGAATTGAATGGTATACCTATGTAGCTGTGAATATTGTAAACCTATATAGCTGTGAATATTCCTAAGGCCGATACTTTTTTGAGTTAAAGATGTAAGCAAGGAATAAACAATTTGTTTGTAAATAAACAAGTTGTTGAACAATTGGTGTAAATTTTGTGAATGAGCCTGGGGCTCACCTGAGAGGCTTTGCAACAAAACGCACATTGAATTGCGAATGCGATGGTGCAGTTGGCGGATTGTCAACACTGGTTTGGTGCTCCGAGTGCATCTCGTGCTCTGTCTGCTCTGTGCTACTCACTCCTGAATCGAATAATACAGTTCGGCTATACCCATATTTGCATAAAGGAGAGACACACTTTAGCTATTTACTAAACTGTTCAACACGTAAAATTTTTTACAAAAATCATTCATTAGCAGCAAAAAGTCATTTTCAGCACTTTTGAATGTGACTGGATCGCTAGGAAAATAATAAAATACCTACTCTATAATTATAAGACAAACTAAAATATTCGATACCCAATTGTCATTAACTTTATTTACAAACGATACATTATCTCCTACAATTTAAGCCTATGAGTTGAAAAATTAGGTTACCGACATAAATCAAAGCAAATCAGTTGCTGTTCAGGGATATAAATAAGTAAATATTGCTTTTAAAGCTTAAAACTATACTCTGAACTTGAAAGCAAATCTTTTGAGCAGAGCTCTAATGCTTACGCATCATTTCGTCTGCTTCTGCTGGAATGTGGTTGTTAACGGCCAAGGCTGGTCCGACTTCACCACACGCCAACTTAATGAACAAAAAGGGAATGCCAAGGCTCAAATGTGAGACTGACTCACCTCATCACGGTTGCTGGTGTCTGCTGGAATAGTCGGGCGTTCATCCTCATCACCATCTACCTCATGGATGTCATCGCCATGTTCGGTGGCCAAATCTTCGACGCTGAATAGGTGTGTGAAAAATAGTTGTAAAACGAATTTACATGGAAGCCATTTCAAACTTTATGTTTTGAAGCGAAAAGGGAACAGTCATATAAGAATTCAGAAATGTCCGTGAATGGATGGCGGCGATTGTTCACACTTCCCATCCACGGTTTGTTCTCAATTTTTAGCCACACATAGTGTGTAAAGTTTACTAGGCCTCAGCTTATTAGCGGAGTTTAGCCATACCAGGACAAGATTTGTGAAGGGGGAGGTGCTAGAGGGAAGTGTGGGTTAAACCTTTTACAGGCCCTAATAAAAAGTGAGCAAAAAATTCATTTCTTATTAGCTTATTACCTCATTTTTCTGGCTTTGCGCCCTCTTCTGCCGTCACCTGCTGCTGGTGCACCTCTCTTGCGCGTTCTGCTTCTTCGTGCACGTGGCGCTCCCGCGCATGGACCAGCGTCGTTTGTTGGAGTGCGATTCATGTTCATCATTTCCAGAAGCATCTAAAAAAGCATAATTATAATTACGTATTACAAAGGACCTTGAAGTCTAGTGGTCATAAGAAGAGGTCGAATATCACCCAAAAAAATCAAATTTTCACTTTTTTGAATTAAAAACTATGTACCATATTTCCTGTTACAGCTCCCCCCTATAATAACTCCCCCAGCTGACTTTGTGGAGATCATACTTTCCAGTGAGTTGACAAATTTTCTCTTTTTATTGCATATTCTTATCTCCTCAAGACGCGCAGAATGGTGTATTTAAAAAGCACGGGAGGAAGTATTTTTTGTGTTCAAAATTACCGAATTTTGACGGGCTGAAAAATAACTCACTCGGGGGAGCTATTACAGGAAATACGGTATGTTGCTCAGCCCACCTTGTCGAACTTTGCCCGTTTCTCGCTCTCCAAAGCTATCTCGGCCTGCAAACTCTTCAACTGCTCCTCCAACTCACTGATCTCTGCTTGCTTCTTCTTTTCAAACTCCATCATCGTCTTCTCGCTTTTAAGCAACAGCTCTTGCTTCTCCTTGGCCCATTTGCTTTGGAACTGTTCAAGCTGCTGCACTGCCTCGTCCCGATGCCTTCTGTCCATGGCTTCCAACTCCACCACTTGCTTCTGATGACTTTCGTTTAACACTTCCATTTCTTTCTGATGCTTGTTCTTCTCCTCGTTCAGCTTCACCTCCATCTCCTCTGACTTCTTCTTGTGCTCCATCTCCAACCCCTTCTTCTCCGCGTTCAGCTTCACATTCAACTTCTTTTCCGCGTTCAGATTTGCCCACATCTCCTCCAACTTCGTTTTGTGCTCCGCTTCCAACTCCCTCTTCTCATTCATGTACGCCTCCATCTTCTTCTTTTCCGCGTTCAGCTTCAGCTCCATCTCCTCCAACTCATTTTTGTGCTCTGTCTCCGTCTTCTTCTTCTCTTCGTTCAGGTTCGCATTCAACTTCTTCTCCTCGTTCAGCTTCGTCTCCATCTCCTCCAACTTCTTTTTGTGCTCCGCTTCCAACTTCTTGTTCTCCTCCTTCAAATACAAATTCAACTTCTTTTCCGCGTTCAGCTTCGCCTCCGTCTCTTCCAACTTCGTTTTGTGCTCCTGCTTCAATTGCACTTTTTCACCATCGAATTTGCTCTGTTGTTGCACGACTTTCTTTTCATATTCTTTGTCCTTCCTTTTTGCATCTGCAAATAGGGATAAAAAATCATCTTATTAGGGCCAAACACAAAAAAGCCCAAAAATTTGCCCTAGAATGCCCAGCTGTAATAAAGTCTTGATAAATAAATCAGTGGAAAATTCCCATCATTTCTGACTCATGGGTTCAAAAGCCATCAAAAAGAAGTGGTCCGGATCCGATTTCCTGGATTCCGATTTTTCCAAAGCTAGCCAACCATCCATCCCCTACCCCGGATCCTTCACTCACTTCTCCACTCATCAGCTCATCACATATATTCGTCAAAGTCACACACCTCTCCAGAGAGGTCACCAACAATAAATCAACCCTTCTGGAAGCGTTTGAATATGTTTTGGATAAAATTTTATTTTTACGCTTTAGCTTTTTTATTTTGCCTTTTTTTGAACAATTAAATTATCTTCTTTTTAATTTTCAGTACATATTTTTTCAGATCCTGAAATGTCGGAATTTGAAAAAGTTCGGTTCACAAAAATCGGAATCCAGACAAATGAATCCAGAAATATACTAAGTAGCATGTATCAATTTTATGCTGTTAAGTGCTTTTTTTGACCTTATGATGGATGTGCACTCACCCGCAACTTGTCTCTGCAGCGCATTTTCCAATCTTTCCACTTCTTCGATCAGTTTTTTGAGATCCTGGGACACCCATACACCGAAAGTGTGGAAGTTCCGCTCGAAATGTCGTCTTCTCTCGTCAATTTCTTGCAGTATACTTCTACCAGCATTCTGTCCGGGGGTGGGCTAAAAAGTGGTATTGTGTACAAAAACAATGTATGGCAAGAAATTTTGGTAAAGTCATCTTAAAAACAGTCAAGAATTTCCTTTTATCCATCACTGGTAGCTGGTACTAGTACGGGTCCCCCCCCATATGCCCAAATTCTATCTTTTATATTATAAAACATCATAAAAAATTGCTTTTTTTCATAGGTAATAGACTACGCTGATCATGAATCTGACATCCATTTTCACTGTGTTATTAGTACAGTCATGGTAACGTTGGACTATGTTTTATAATATATAGAATTTGGGCATATGAGGGGCGGGGAACCGTACTAATACCCCATCAGTAATATGTAACAAAAGTGTGCAGAAATTTTTCGTTTTGGTATAAAATAGGCAGGCGAAAGTCGAAAAGTTGCCAGAATATTTCGGGCCTATCCGTTTCAGATATTTTTTTCGGCCTCAAAACCCACTTGGTGATCGGGCAGAAGATTGGGAGGTGAACACGTCTGCTGATGCTCTCGCTGGGGTGCCTGGCCAACACTTCCATTGTAATGCGTATTCGCAAAAACTGCATATAAAACGGAAAAATTGGAATTTTGCACTATCCTATTTATCGTACCACTTTTATACCGTACCAAAGTAGAATAGTTGTTTTTTTTAAAACAGGATCAAATCAAAATTAAAATAAATTTTTCTAATCTATTGCGTGTCCAGTTGTCTTTTTGCTTAAAAAAAGGATGTGTGCGAAATGTTTAACTAACCAAATGCATGTACAGTAATTACCTTTCCAATTTCTAAAACAATATTATTGCAATTCTAAAAAATGCCTCATCAGTAATTCGTTTCGATATTCTTCTTTACAAGGTGCCTTTTAAAAGATGCCAATTGCGTCAACTGTACCTCTGCTGCTGATGTCCGGATTATAAGCTGCTCTTCCACTTGAGCGATGAATCACTGTCTCATTGCGCGACTGTTGTTGATGTGGACGATTTTGGTGCTGCTGGTGATGATGGGGTGTTGGTGGAAGATTGGGCCAATTCTGCTGCATGTTTTCAGTGATAACTGTTAACAAATTTGCCTCATATTATTTTTTGGTAAAAAGCAAAATAAGCCGCAAGCAGAACAGCTTTAAAAGACAATTTTTTGAAGCGAAAACTTCCTTCTTTTTTGAGGTGTTCTTTAATAATGTGTTGTCGAAATTGGAGTTTTTGCACAAACAAGCATTCACTTCAATATCGTGAGAAAAATAAATAAATAAATTGGATTTGTGTCGATTTTTTGTTCCCATTATATATTTTACATAATATATTTTGTTACTTTTTTATATAAACATATTTAAACGTGGCATGGCACATTTAATGATATCTGCATAAATTCGTGAATCGGACTTTTTTAACAAAGAAAGGTTACGCAGTCAAAGAGTGAAATGTGCTATTCGTCCGCCGATAAGAATAAAAGATAGTTTGGACCAAAATACTGCACATGTTTAGCAGAGTTTTTGATTCTAAACACAAAGGCTTTTATGATGGTCTAAATGGTAAGTGCAGATCAGAATAGCAGATAGCACACAGGCAAATGGGTGGTGAATGGGGAGGAATGGAGAAAAGCTTTGTGGGTATTGCTCACAATCTGTTGATGTGAGTGCCCCTCCCCCCTCCCCTCCATCCTATCCCCGGACGACTTTTGATACAGAGAGCGAATGTTTATTTTCTGTGTTTGTAGAAAAGGGTCACAATAATTTGTTCGGAGAACTTTGATTTCCTGTTAAAATGCACATAACATAATATGCATATGCATATTCATTGTGATTATAAATTATAGACATAGGTGGGCACCCCATCGTCCCTCCCCAAAAGCGTCGCCGCCTCTTATCACTCTCCTTACCCAAGGACTTGGTTGGTTTCGGTCTCCGAATCGGGCAAACCGGATAGGCTCGGTCAGGTAGGTTGGCTTTTTTTTGTGCAAATACATTCAGATTTATTTTGCAACAAGTAATATAAAATTATTTAAAAATTAAAAAAAAGGAACCTAATTTATTCATATAAATTTTATTCATATAAGAAAGGGTGATTGCGCCATTTGCCCCACCTCGTCCCACCTCCCACTCCAGCGTTCGTCCCACCAAGCGTATTCTCTATTCTCTTCCCATAAAATGGTTCAAATGGCCACCGTCAAAATATCGATTTATTTTATTCTGTGGCAAAATCGAAAGTCGCAATCCGGAGGACAGGCGAGGAGAGAGGAAGGCAGGCAGAGAAGCGCAGTCGCTTTAGAAAAAGGGAGGAGAGAGTCCTCTTAGAATAATTTATTGTAGAAAAAGCCGTATAGCAGTGGGTGAGGCAGGGAAGGTAGTGCTTGGTATTGGGACCACACACACAGACTGTGCTTTGGGGTCCGAAAAATTCGTTTGTTTGTTTTTTGTTTCCTTGCGATTCACACAACATAAATAGTGTGCAAACATATTTTTGAGTAAGGCAGTCAAAAATACCGGCCAAATTTTCGTAAATACCGGCTAAAAATACCGGCAAAAATTTGACCATCTCCAATGAAAATTTCATACAAAATTCTTCAGAAATCAGAAAAAGCGCCTTGAAAGTTGCAAATAAGAAGCATTTCGAGATTAAAAACATCCTATTATCAATTTTTTTAAAATGTTCACAACAAATTTTTGAACAAAAATTTTTGTCAAATATCTCGAAAAAATTTGAAAAATTAAAAACCCTTAAAAACCGGCCAAATCGCAAAATACCGGCAAAAAAATCGCAAAATACCGGGAAAATACCAGAATACCGGCCAAAATCGCAAAATACCGAAAAAACCGGCAAAAAAGTTCAAGATTTTGGCTTCAAATCAAGTTAAAAATGTTTTTTTCTTGCGTTTTAGGCCTCTAGGAGCTCAGGGAAAAAATACCGATTTCGGTATTTTTGATTGCCCTATTTATGAGGAAGATGTGTGGTGTGTGTGGGTGGGATGCATGGTGTGGGTGTGCGAAAGAAGGAGAGTGCTCAAATGATCATTCATATTCACATCAATCAAGGAGACGACGCTACGCCTTTATGGGACGAAGTTGACTATAAAAGTGACCCACCCACCTTCCCCCCTTTATCAGACACAAAAAAAAACATATTATTGAGGCCCTATGTGGCAAACAATACAAAATCTCATATTTTTTGTTTACGTTTCTGGCACAAACATTTGGTTAGAAAAGGAAAGCAAAATGCGATGTTTTTCGGAATAATTTTTCGAAAATTTTTGTGTTTTTGTGAGCAAAAAAAAACGTGTACAAAAGTGAAAATGAATGTCAGAATCGTGATCAGCAGATCGAAATATATAAAAAGAAGTGTGTGGTGTTCTATAACATAAATAAAATTGACGGGGAGAGGGTAATTTGCAAAAAGGGACGACACAAGCACAAAACCATGTAGGACGCCCATTGTTGACATTTGGCGGAAAGGGACAGACTAAAGCATTCTCCATTCCCGGCGGAATGCTTAGCAGGGAAATAAAAAAGAGCCAAGGTACATTGACATAGGAGGAGAAAAGCGCTTAAGTAAATTGGGTGAGCTGCTTAAAAAAAGTCGCCAATATTCGCGTCAAAAAAAACTCGTCAATATCTATAAGCATGTGTCTAAAGGTCTAACAAACATTCTAAAGCTCCGAACATTGGCATAACTTTTGAATTTCCATAACCAAAATCCCAAAAAATGCTATATAACTCATCTCGTCGCGATGAACAAACATACTAAATTAATGTTTAGGGTTTTAGACTAGCTGTTAGACCTAAATATGCGACCCACCCAAGTCAAAAAAAGATATTTGCATACCACTTTCTATTGATTTTTCAGAGACAAGCCTTTTCTCCCGAATTCATTTTTTCCGCAGTTTTGAAAATGACTTCTTTCTAGCATTATGTTTTTATGCGTGCCACGATAAGATTATAAATATGTAGCGCAGGTTCAAACATTTAGTCAATGTAATTGGTAACTCTAGGTCATGATGTTGCTGCCATTATATAAGGTGGATGTGAATGCATGAATGTATGTAGGTATTTGAGGGTTAAAATTGTCAAAACTGTTCGACGAGTTTAATTCGGATTGTTGGAGCTTCCGGCGCTTGGGCCTAGTCCAGTGTTGCTTGTTGGTTGTACGGAGTTGCGATGCCCGCGGAAGAAGTTGCCAATTGCGCGTCGGTAGGGCATTACCGTGAGAAGAGTGATCAGCGGGTTGAACACGGAGATCCAGCATTGGATTGGGGTTGCGGTGAAGCTGGAGAACTCGTTGAACCACTCCACGTCCTTCATGATCGGGCCGAACACGCACACGTAGGCACAGGCGCCCCAGCAGAACATGGACAACACCGGCAGACAGGCCTTAATTTGATCAATACCGGCACAGTATGACCATTTGCGGTTAACCAGAAAAATATCAGGGAAGGAATTTGGCTTCGGAGACCGGGAATATGAAAATTAATTTCTCAAATTTCTATTTTCTTCGAGATTCTGGGGAAATTACCCCTTCCAACTTGTCAGAGCCTGCCATTTATAAAATTTTCTTACCTATACCGGCGCTATCCCTATAGTCGATGTTTTTGAACTTTTTTTAAAAACGCATACGTGGACGGCTACCCCAGACCCAGGCAAACCCGCGGATTTTAATAAAAGCACGTACGTGGCAGCACGTACGTGTCGTAAAACACGTGCTTTTATTGAAATCCGCGGGTTTGCCTGGGTCTGGGGTAGCCGCCGTCCACGTATGCGTTTTTCAATAAAGTTCAAAAACATCGACTAGCCCCTATACCTATAAGGCGATTCCATATTTAGTCCTCATCATTTTTGCTCATGCCCTCATATTTAAAAGTTAGGTCTCTAAAACTAATCCACACCGTCTGAGGGCCTAGTTTACCCTATAACCTCTATAGAGCGCCGGGGCTTCTATTTATCAACTAACCCAAAAGCATAGATTCTATTAGAGGTAGTGCGGTACTTAAGCCATTTTTTAACCTACTTTTTCCAACCTTTTTTGCCTCCTAAAAATTTGAGTCTAAGTGTAGGGTAATCAACGGGGAAATAAGGCATAGGTGGGTAAAAATTGGCACAGCGTTTTAAAACTCAAACCCAACCAGTTTATACCTGAATCATCAATTTAGTGTCATTTGACGGTTCAGTTCATCAGTGGACATGTGTCGGCTTGCGTTCACTTTGCCACTGCTGCGGCGAACAAATTTGACCATCAGGCGACCGGAATAGATGACGAAAATGTAGCCAGCAACGGGGATGCCCGCAAAAAAGACGTGCAAAACGATCCAAATGGTCGAACGCTTAAAAAATGTTGTGGAAATGACACGGTAGAGTACTATAAGCCTTGAATTTTAACCAGAGTACATCAACAAGTGGAAGTCAATCCTGGGATACTTCTTTATCTGTTCTTAATACACAAAAACCAATGTGATCATATGTTTAGGCCTTCAGTTTAAAAGTTATAAAATTTTCGAAAACTCTGCCGAAATTCACGTTCTCAAAGTTTGACAAAAAGTTTCGTTAAAAATAGTTAGACACATTAGGCAACATTGCTCGGACTATAAGCACAGTTCGCTATGATTTACAAAAAAGTTTTACGGTTTGTCCATGCAATGTCAGGCGAAGGTCCGATGGAATTTGCGCCGGGTCACTGCCTTGGGTCTCATTGTATCCCAAAAGGTGCAAAATCTTCGGATCTTCCACATGGGCACCGGCCGGTGGATGGGCGAGCAGCCAAACTGAGCCGAACAAAACGGACTCTATGGCGACGGTCATCATAAGGAAATAGGCAAAGGACGGGTGAGCACAGCTTCTGAATTATTTTTCAAATTTAATTAATTATTAAATAAAAAATTAATAATTAATTAAATTTTGATTACCGGCACAAGACCAAATAACGGTAAGCAAACTGAACAATGACGCCAACCATTGCAAAATAGGAAAAATAGAGCCACAGAAAGTACACAATCGCGTTCCACGGGTACGGGAGGGTGCCCGCAACACCAAAGCACACTGCGATCGCGTACTCATTTGACACCAGCAGTATCTATAGGTAGGATCATTAGTAAATTACTTTGAAAATGTGTGTTTATAAGGCTATCAGTTTTTGAGAATTTGACATTTGGACGTTCAACACTTAGGAATTCGAAAGTTGGGATTCGCATGGGGTTTATACTTGTCCTCCCAAGAGCTATCTGGTTAAGTCACAAATGCCGATTATTCATAAACAAATGTATTTCTTGAAGAACAGGCCTAACTGCGAATGTTTGAGTCGGATTTGCGCTCACTCAGCTAAATGTAAAAAATAGGATAAAATTTATATAATTAAAAATTCATGATAAAAAAAGTGTTATATCAATCAAGTTTTTTAAAATATGCCATTTTTTCTTCCCCTAAGAAATGCAAATACCTTAATTGGAAATTGTTTTTTAGGGGTAAACACCTTTTAGGGGTAAGGCCGGAATTTTTCCGGAAATTTTTTGACCCACCCCCCCCCCCCCCCCCCCCCCCGAATGGGGGTGGGTCGCGCATCGTACAGCAAATTGCGGCGAAAATTTTGCAGTAAGAATGCAATAAAAAACAACAATTTTCGTCACTGCATCTTAGGGTGGAGTCGCACAGTGGGCGGTCGCGCAAAATTTTTCACATTTAGGGGGAGGGGAGTCGTCCACGTGTGGCCATATTAGTGCCAAGAACTTCTTACAGGCTGTACGGCATCGTTGATGATCAGGTTGAGCAGATCAGCCACGCAGACTTGGAGCATGATTTTGCTGTACACCTTCATGACCTTTGGTGTCTTCTTCAGGATCAGCCAGCCGAGCAGCACATTCAGCACACCTCCCAGCAACAGAGAAATCTTCGAGTTGATGTCGGTCAAAAGTCGAATCGAAATCATTGTTTGTGTCACCTGCAACTTGAGAGTTTATGGCTCTTGACCATAATCCAAAGTGTCAGCGGGTCAAAAGCCGACAGACGATCGGTTTATTGAAAAAACTAACGGAAAAATGAAAAATCAGAAAAAAACTATTGTTTGCAAGAGATATTCACAGGTGGTAGCACACCCACAAAAAACAATTAAAAAGCGGGATGCGGGACACCCAAGGTCACCTTTCTTAACCTAAATCTATATTAAGTAAATTTAATTAAATTACAAATAAATACCATATACCTATGCAAATTAAGTGAGTAATACATTACATAACACCCAGAAATCTAATGTCTTTATTTATAGGTTTTATACAGCGTAGGAACTGGTAGAATGATACTGTAACTTTGTGTAAACCTAAATGTTATGAGCCATTTGACCGAAAGAATTGTGCCTTGGTCATTTTTATAGCGAAAACCTCTTATTATTCATTAGTCTGTTTATGATGTAAATGCGGCGATTTTTTGCATTAATAACTTCCGCTGAGGGACTGACTCTATACCGGACTCTCGCGAATGATTGTTTGGCTTTTTCACTTTTTTGATGTCAAACTATGGCGATTTTTGCATTAATAATTTCCGCTAACGAACTCTATACCGGATTATCGCGATAATTGTTTGGCTTTTTCACATTTTTTAATGTGAAACTATCATGTTTACGTGTGTTTATTTGCACTTTGGCAATCGCTAGTGGGGCAATTTGGCAATATGCTTCACATCGATTATCGTACGGAAAATTGTGGACAAAATTTTACAATGGGCTCAGAAGTGGTGTTATTCTTATATTGTATTAGTACGGAAGTGCCGCTCTTTTGATCCCTTTGTGCATGTCTTTTTCCCAAAGAATTGCTTTTGACATGCGTGCCGCCCATGTGAGCACCCGCCAAATGTGAGACAGCAAACATTGCATCGCATTAAAGTCCCCTAAATGCACAAAGTACCTTTCTAGAAGGTTTTGCTTGCTTATTTTTTGTGAAATATTACGTGTTCGTTACTGTGTCCAGGGTCCAGTCAAACACAATTAAGAACCATTGGGTAACACTAGATCACTACTTGACAATTTTCGAGTCAAAAATTTTTAAATAGCTATAGGGATCAAAAGTGGGAAGTGGTAATATTAATAGGAATGTACCATAGTTTGATCCCTTTGGGGCTTTGTACATGTGTTTTTTTGGCTTCACAGAACTAATTAATTGCCTTTAAATTATGATATTATGAATGAGCAATCAAGCGAAAATTACCAAACAAACGAAGATTCTTCTTATTTTCTTTTTCTTCCGATCCACATATAACATAATTTCAAATTTTGTAGTGAGACACAGGTGACGGTGACGTGGATACTATTGTGCATGATCCAAAAATGTCCATCAAATGGTTAAAATGGCAAAAAATCTCTCATTAGCATTAGCAACTTTTTAAACATAACGGTTATTGGAGTTACAAATGAAATAGTGGGGACAAAACAAAGTGCTGCTCAAATTGCTAAATAGGACTATTAGGGTGTACCTGTTCCATCCGGGAATTTGTTGAAAAAGTTTACTGGGAACTGCTTGTTGATCCACTCACACCCAGTCGTTTTTGGTCTTCACAGTTCCAGCAATTCCTACCAAAATTAGGCCCTTGGGAGTTGGGAGTTGGGAACGAAGTGGTGCATCCAATTAGAAGTTGCCATTCTGGTTATCCATTCGCATGATCAACAGCACCAGCAGGTGGCTGATAAACATGAGGTGAGGACGACGACCTTTGGTTATTGGAGTTACAAATGAAATAGTGGGGACAAAACAAAGTGCTGCTCAAATTCAACTCAAATTCAATCACATGCAACTTGTTCATCGGCATGTACTCTGCCAGATACTTATGTCGGCTGGAACAATGGCCAGATATGTACTTATGTCCCTAAATTCTAACTTGCGTGGGAGAGGAAGTAGGAATAGAAGCCGTAACATTGTCGGCTTTAAACCAAGGAGCTAACGCTCGATTAGTCACAATAAAGGCTGTTTGTCATGTAATGAAATAAGTTGTTAACAGTCTTTAGAGGTAATTATTGTATAGAGAAAAGTTTGATCTGCCATTGGCAAAAGGTGCTTTCTGACCGATGAGAAAAAAAAGTTGATTATGCGCAAAAGCGGCTGGTACTTAACAACAAGTGCAAAGCAATTTATAGCTGCACCAGCCATCGGACATTTTGTGGATGGACTCATTCAATTGGCATTTAGTGGTCCTTTGCGTTCGAGAATTGCACTGATTAGTAATCGACGCGTTGAGCGCCTGGCGCCAACGCCAAGAACGATGCCTGGGTCATCTTAACCGGTTCTTCTAATCCGCGAGAGCTGGACCAAAGAGAATCCCGCTGATTAGAGAAAGGCGAGTTCCAGTGCAAACGAGAATTCATGGGGAATGCGCGGACATTTGCTCAAAAAACATAAAGCTAATTTGTATTTTTTTCAAATTATATTTACACAATGGCTCACGTTTCCCACCCTTTGCCGTTTATGATAAAAAATTATTTTTTTTCGAAGTGCTTAATTCGAAAAACAATCTTTTGCAAAAAGCCAATATGGAAATGGAGTCTAGTCTCCCAGAAAAATATTAAAAAAGCCCAGTGACCTTCGGGCACTGTTGAAAGCGCTAAAGCGCTTTTAACACTGCCTCTAGTGTTGTTCAGTAGATGGATGGATAGTACAAGAGCGCTAAGCATTAGGTTAGCTCGGGGGGGGGGAACGAATTCCTCCTCTTCTTTCTTCCCACTTCTTCCTCACATACTTCTTTTTCCTCTTCTTCCTTTTTCCTTTAACTGTCTAGCGCGTACGTGGAAGGCGCGTGGCCGCGCTAAGCATTAGGCTTGCGCCTTCGGCGCAAGCCTAATACTTAGCTCGGCAGGGGAGGAACGAATTCCTCTTTCTTTCTTTTTCCTCTTCTTCCTCACATACTCCTTTTTCCCCCTCTTTTTCTTTTTCTTTAACAGTCTAGCGCATACGTGGAAGGCGCGTGGCCTCGCTAAGCATTAGGCTTGCGCCTTCGGCACAAGCCTAATACTTAGCTCGGCGGGGGGGAACGAATTCCTCTTCTTCCTTCCTTTTCCTCTTCTTTCTCACACAATCCTTTTTCCTCTTCTTCCTTTTTTTCTTTAACACTGTCTTTAGCGCATACGTGGAAGGTGCGTGGTCTCGCTTCGCGCTTTTTTAGTTTTGAACGGCTTCTCGCGCACCAATTGGCATGTTGGTGGGCTCATTTGACGCGTAAGAGTCTACTGATCAATTCATCTGAAGACAGCAAAGGCGATTTCTCGGCTCAAAAAAAAGTTATGGACTCAAAAAAGCAACAGTTCAGAATTTTGAAAACCATTTGAAACAGGTTTTGAACACCTTAACGGGGACCAATCGAGACACATTTTTTTGTTTGAAGCTCCAAAATGTGCTGTGTGTGCTTTGCTATCTCGTTTGTCGCTACCGCTTCGTTAAGGTGCTTTTCTGCAAACAGTTTGGGACCGGGGTCGAAATTTTGGCCAATTTTTTGGCCACTTTTCGCTTTTTTGAACGTATTTTTGCGCACCAAGCGAAAAATGCATATATTTCCCGAATAGAGCGGCAAAAAGACCCGGGGTTGTGTTTGATTGCACGCGGTGAGAGTGCGGCGCACGTGTGTTTGAAGTTAGACATCGTGTTGGAGGTAGATTATTTTCTATAAAGGGAGAATTCGTGTTGAAAATTTTTGAGAAACAACGGATCTATATAGATAAAACATAGGCAAATGGTGGGTAAGGATAAAAATTTTATGAATCGACGCGAATAAATTTACGCCAACCATTCTCTACTATGACCATAAAGATTCAGAATTTGCAATCAGATTTTTGAAAATATGGAATTTTGAAGTTATATGAGGCCTTATTTTTAGATAATTCCATATAAAAAATTAATGAAAAAACAGCATTGTTCACCGAAGAATGACCAAAAACACTTTGTCGTGTGTTGCAACACCTTGGCAAGATTCAGACGTTTTCTAAGGCATTATTTCAGGGGAATGAATTTTGCTAAAAATAAGCTGCAAATATTCAGGCGCAATTTCTGATGGACGACGAAATTGTGGAACTGGTCAAGTAGGTGGACGACTTCAAAAACTTGTTGGAGGCTGAGCCGCGGATGGGCCGGTTGCTGGGACAGAAAATCAAGACACACTTTTGTGGTCCTACTTCGTGCCATTTGCCCGCCAGCACCATTTCCTGGAGTTTGTGGAAGAGCAAAGTGGGTTATTTTTATCTTTTAATTTTTCTTTTCACTTAATTTCTGAAAATTCCAAATTTTTCCACAGCGTGGTCAAGCGGCTGGAGCAGCTGTGGAAGACGATGCCGGACCGTTTTCAGCTGGAGCAAATTCTAGAGGCACATATCTTGTCGAGTTAGCTGCACGAGACGAACAAGTTCGTGGGGATCGAAGAGGTAATAAAAAATTTTTATTCTTTCTCAACAAAAAATTTAGATGAATGCGCAGCCTTTCTATGTTGATAAATCTGAGGATGAGGACGACAGACATTTGATCGGGGTTTCAAATTTGTTCACTCATTTTTAAAATAAAACGCGATAAACCTGTTTTCATATTGCCAAAATGTAATAATTTTGCTAAATATTTTCTTATTTTTTTTAGTTTTTTTCTCATTTAGAAATGTAAAAAAATTCGTAATTCATAGTTGGGACCTGTTGGAATTGAACCCGCGACCCCCTTTTCTTGCACATATGCCGCTAGCCACTTAAACAAGAAATTCATTAAACGGCAAGGGGTGGGAAACGTGAGTCGCTGTGTTTACTGCCCAATTGTCGTACTCCCAATTGTCGCGGGACACCTTGATTTTCTCTTCTTCCCCTTTCGTCTTTTTTTTTTGCAATTTTGCATTATGCTTGGCGCATCGTCTAAATGTTCGCTTCCGGACAAAAAAAATTAATGTTTTTTTGTTTTATCCTTGCGAGTGATGATTCTGTGTTTTCCTATTATGCCACCATCCAATTTTTGCTTTTTGACGTTATTTGATATAACTGTTTTAATGCAAATCTTAC
>JAEHOM010000147.1:0-15586 GCA_016433075.1 Hoplolaimus columbus | reverse complement strand
TCTTCCGGATCAATTATGATGTCATCTTCCCAATGTATCAGATTGACGGGCAAAAAATTACGATCCTCTGAAAAAATAATCTATTAGATATACCACATTTCAATTTACCTTCATCAACCGGTGAAAGGCTGGTTTCCGTTGTATTTTTCAGTGCCTAGAATGATTTTTTGGAAAATATTTAAAAAAAAAAGTAACAGACCGTTCCCCTCTTTTTCAGCCCATAATCAAAGTTAGCCGGGTTTGGCGGCACACCCATCCGATCGTACCACATCTGGGCTGGACCAAATCGCCATGGCGGCGCCGACTCGTCATCATCCTCGTTTGTTTGGTCCCGCTTTTTATTGCTCAACAGCTCATCCAGATTATCTGCGCACAGGAGATCCTAAAAATATAATGAGCATTTGAAAAAGTGCCCAAATCTTTTTCCTGGAGAGCATCAAATAAATATTTACTGAATTTTTAATAAAATTTATAAATTTGGATATTTTATGTAAGGGTGTGTTAGTGTATTTTATATGGAATGCTTATTAGGGATGCTAGGGATATAAGGAAGTACTATTAGATTTTCTATGGGATGCTTATTAGCGTTTTAGAGCTACTATGTTTAAGTCTTTAGGTCATAATATCGGGCGCCCTCATGTAAGAATTTCAAAAAACAATAAATGACGTGTTTAGATTTTAGATGAGTATTGGACACCCTCAAATCAGAAATTGCAAAAAAAAAAACAACAATAAAAGGGGCAGAAGGCAGAAAATATTATTTTCCCAAGCTAGATGTACTTTAGAGCTCCAAAAAAGTTTTCAATAATAAAAAGCGAATAAAAAAGAAAATAAGATGTTCTTTTATGCTTATCTTTTATGCTTAGATGACCGTATTGGCCATAGTAGTATCGGAAATCAAAAAAAAACGTGTCAATAATAAAAAGCACCAAAAAAAGTGTCAATAATAAAAAGCAGAGAAAAAAGAAAATATTATTTTCCAAGGCGCCCTAGATCTTTTATCTTTGAATGACCATATTGGCCATAGTCGTATCGGAATCAGAAAAGTTTCAATAATAAAAGACGAATAAAAAAAAGGAGCTCTAGATCTTTTATGCTTAGATGACCGCATTGGACAAAGTCGCAAAAACCATTGCACCCTCTTTAAGGTGATAATCTTTCTTTCATTGCATTTTTGTTACATACATATTCATCCGTGCAGCACTGTTCGCGTTTCGGCGCCGGCCCAATTCTCAGCGCCCACGGGTCTTTGTCCGCCTCTTTGTTGGCTGCTTCTTCGCCATTATTGGCAGCCGATGTCGTCGCCTGCTGGTCATGTCCTTCGGCCATTGTTGTTGCTTCTTCTTCCTGCCCCTTCTGCTGTTGCTGCTCTTCGCTTGTGGTGCCGCTTGTCCCTTGTATGGTCGAGATGGCAGCCAATTCCTCGCTTTCCTGCGTTTTTGATGTGGACTGCTTCGTTTTCTCGCCTTCTCGTCTGAACGTTCTCGACGTCCACCAGATCTGATTTTTCATCGTCGGCTTCATGTTGGAGGCGAAGATGCGCGAGAAGCGAAGCACACCGCCCTGCTCAAAGTCGGGGAAGAACCTCCTTAACAAAATTAAAAATGCAAAACCAAGACCCGGAAAACAACATTGTTACTTGGGATCAATGTCTTCCAGTTCGGGCGGCAGGATACCCGCCAGCGGAGCATCGCCACGTTGCGAAGGCGGGACAAATGTGCCATTGGAAGTGGGAAGGCCGGGCAAATCCACATCGTTCAAGTTCATTTCCTCCATCATACCCAGTCTTATTGTTGGCTTTAAACCTTTAAAAAACAGAAAGACAGGAACACATAAAATTACAAAAGATCGATCATGAGAAAGTGTATTAATAAACGGCTGTTTACCGAGTAAGAAAGAAAACCAATATCAGCAATATGTTTGAGATTCATACAAAAAGAGTTATTTCGAAATTATTCAAATAAACCGGGGTAAAAAGAAAAGGAGGGACAAAGAGATCAAAGGCATGTAATAATAAGATCGAAGGTTAAAGACATAAAAATAATATCGGCGGAGATCAAAGGCATGCAATAAACAATAACATTGGAGATCATTTCTCGTCAGCGGGCTTTTGACTATTGCTGCTGGTGCTTGGCCCCTCTTTTGCTCCGTCTTCCGCGATTTGTTGTTGCTGCTCGTCAGTTTCGGCTTCATTTTCCTTTGCCTCATCCACCGCTTCCTCTTCCTCCTCGTCCTCTGTCTCGTCATCACAGGACGAATCCACGTACAAGTCCACGTCCTCTTTGATTGCCTAATTTTTTGAATTACATTCACAAGCCAACTAAAATGGGATTAAAATATTTACCTGGAGGGGCGCGCGACACTCCTTGCGCAAACATTTTTGCCGAATGGTGAAGCAGTCCACACAGTAAACGGTACGACAGCGCACACACAAGCGAATTTTGCTGTAAATCAGAAAAAGATGGAAATTAAAAATGTGTAAAAGGAAAATTAAATCCGCAAAAAACTGAAGAAAACAAAAGCATACGAAGAGTCTTGCACGCTCAGATCAGCACGGGCACACCGATAACAGCGTTGTTTGTCCTGCGCGAGCACAGCCATCCCCTTGAAGAGAAGCTTCTTCTCCTTCTCATCGACATCTTCGCCACCCTTCGCCTGTTGAATGTCCACCATCATGTCCAACCTGAAAATATATGGCGATCATATGTTTGAACAGAATTTCTCCGGTTGGCATACATGATCAATCTCTTATCCAAAATCTTGTTGTAAAGGTGCAAGGCACGCGGGTGTGCTCGCTCCGGAAAATAGTGCAGAGCAATGGCATGCCGAGTTCGAGCCAAATATGCCTGTGAAGTGCTTATATAAGAAAAATTACAGGGTCAAATTGAACCTGAAGAACAGTGAGCAACACACAGATCAGATAAAGTATCAGGATAACTTGGAAAAGCCTAAAGTCAAAGTAATAATTATGAATATAATCAATTTGCCTGACACTTACTCGTAATCGGGCGGAGAAGGTTCTTCAAAGCACTCACGCCACATCTGATCCCGTTCCTGCGCATCCGTCAATGGCTCAAATCTTTAAAAAAACATTGTAACTAACTAAAAACAAAGGACGTAAAGATTCCATAAAAGATTCAAAAATTAGAGCGAGAGGATCGCAAAATTGAGCAGATGATGATGAAAATTATCATAAATGATGTAAAACATACGTGTGAAGTATGTTGCCGAGCAATTGATTGAGAAAGCCATCACCGGATACCTGAAAAGTAAAATGACTAATTTTTACAGCTTTTGGCTTTTGGTTACCTTTATTTTGTAAATGTTCGGCGTTTGGAAGATAGTCGCATTCCCATGGAAAAAGACGAAAGCGCGCTTGATCAGTTTGTAGGTGAAAATGTCGACCAGGATAAACACCACAATGGGAATCATGCTGAAGAACAGGAACACGTTGGCGATGAACACAGACAGCCGCTCATTGCGCGTCAAGCCACAGTTCGTAGGACGAATGAACTAATGAGAGAAAAAAATTAGGATACTCACTCGTCAGCAGACAATAACGCCTCATTTCAAAAAATGCAGTGTCCTAATAATAATATGATTCTGTTTATGTCAGGATCCATTGGAGATATTTTTACTTCAGTAAATATCAAAGTTCAAATAAAAAGCGATGTGAGTGTGAGTCAAATTTAGCATGAGAACCTAATAAGCCTAAATGTGCTTATTAGTAATGCTTATCCAAATGCCTTTTCAATCTGCCGAATGCACCAACCTCTTTTCGCTCCTTTGGCATTAACGGCAAAAGTGTGTGTTGGCCGCTCACCGCTCGTGCTTCATCAATCTCTTCAAAGTCCTTGCCAATGTAAATGTTGTCCTTGCTCTCGCTTTTCACAAACGAACGGACGTAGAGGACAGCCTTAAATGAAAAAAATCGAAAAAAAAATGAAATTAAAAGAACCATGAGGAACGGGTAAACAGCGACGAAAACCATCAACACATCCAACAAAAAGACGACAAAATCAAGAAAACTGAAAAGCAATTTAAAAAAATAAATATTCGCAAAAAAAATGATTACCTCTCAAAGGACTTGACCTCATCCCGTAGCTCACGGTGCATGCGCTCCTTCTCCACTTCAATGTCTTCGGTGTAATTATGGGAATGGTCCACAATAATTTCCAGACTTTCGAACGCCAGTTTGCCTTGTTTATACTAAAAACGAGAATGCAAAACTCAAAAGCGAGCCAAAAATTTTAAATTGGAAAAAATCTTAGGACTAGGGCGTTCCATTTGGCTATTAATTATTTCGCTCCAATCATGTTTTGATCCAATACAAAATTCAACGTTTTGCCTCCGACCATGTTCGTCTCCGTCTTCTAAATTGCTATCCCAATACCTGATCCTCAAAAGAACGGAAATATAAAAATAAAACTGAACCCAAAAACTAAAGATAGGGTTTTGGAATTTTTTGTACACTGTTTCGTAGTGAAATTTTGATGGAGGCAAAACGTGGTGGAGGCAACAAATGGCATTCCCTTTTAAAAAAATGCATTTCCTATTTCCTTCTAGAGCACATTTGTCCTTCCTGCAAAATATGAATAAAAACCAACCGTCTTGTTGTACCTAAAAAAGGAAAGAATTTTAGATATTTTTGAAGAATTGTTCAAGGCTTACATGTCATATAGGAATGTCTGCTTAGCATAATCGCTCACTCTCTGTTTGGCGCCCTTGACAAAGTAGGAGACGCCCTCCTTGACAGTGCCCTTGACCTTGGACGGCCATTCACAACCCAATTGCAGCACTTTGCTGAGATAGCACAGGTGCTTGGCCCACTCGATGGGCTTGCAAATGAACTCGAAGTATCGGTTCAGACAGTCGCCGTGCCGCTCAGACAGCCAACCAACACACTAAAAGTCATTGCGCATCAATAACATCAAGCAGAATGTAAGTATCAACGCATCGAAAGAATAAAATCGGAGCAAAAAAAAACGGCAAAAATCCAATATATTTTGGTTAAAGAACATGTAACATGTTTAAATAAGAAAGAAGTTTTCGCTTCAAAAAATTATCTTTTAAAGCTGTTCTGTGATCGTATTTTCCTGTTTTAGATAATACAAAAATAGAATAGAAGAAAAGCTATTAGTTTGTTTTTGATCTTGGTTCTTGTGTCATATTCATATGATTCAATCATTCGAGAATTTTTTGATTAGAAAAATCATACAATTTAATGAAGTAAAAATGCTTTGTGATTGCTTTATCAGATCGTCCCACTCAAATGATGCCATGACTTTAATTAAAAATACAAACTGCTTCGAAGGGAATTTGGGCCAGCCCAGTGCAATTGCCCATCAGGCCATGGATGCGTTGGATCAGTGCTTTTTGCCAGGCCAACATTCTGAAAAGAAATATCTATAGCTATAAAATAGGAAAGAAATCGAAATCAATCTGCATAAGAAAGAAAGAGAAAAATCATACAATTTTTGAAGTAAAATCAGATCCCGCATGTCGACGAAAATTTATTCATAATCGGAATTTTTCGCTGTTGAAACTGTAGAAAACCTCGCGATTGAAATCCAAAAGGGGGTGTGCCACCCTGTGCGAACTCACCCTACATGCTGGGGCAAAAATTTGTTTTTATTGCATTTTTACTGATAAATTTTTTTCGACTTTTGCGTAGTCCTCCCAGCCTTATTGCATTTTATTGATAAATTTTTTTCGGTTGCGGCATGGTGGTGTGGTGGGTCAGACCACAGACCCCCCTTGGACATGTGTGATTGAAATTATAACCAAAAGCGTGCGATCTATGAATTGCAAATCTCTGCCTTCAATTTCAGCGATGAGACCGCACTTTTTGTGAATAAAGGAATTTTCTGGCACTACGAGTGTTTGTTCCTGTTTTTGGCCGTATTTTATCCATTGTTCTCGTGCAAAAATGCTCAAAATAAATGCCTTGTGAGTGAGTCGTCCAATTTGCGCATGGAGTCGCGTATGTGCACAAATGGTTGGCTCTGTTCCTTGAGGAAGGCGCGCATTTTGGCCATCGGCTCCTCATGAAACGAGTGGCCGGCTCGACGCTTCACCTCATCCGTGGCCGCTTTGATCCGTTGGCTTACACAGTTAACGCCTTCCATGGCCGACTGGAGGTTCGATGTAATGTTTTGGGCAGGGAACTGAAAAATATACAAAAATAAGGCAGAAAAATTCAAAATAAAATAAATTATCATGAAATAAAAACTCAAAATAAAAAAAAAAATATTTAAATATCAATGAGAATGAGATGGGGGCCTGGAATGAGATGGCAGATGGGGTATTTTTTTAAAGTTTCTGTTCCAATAGACAATATGAATCGCTGGTTATGGATGCGCAAAAATTAATGAAAATCGACCTGAAAAGCCCAGATCAGCATCATGATCACGATGATAGCGCGCAATCGGCTCGAGAACAGAGTAGGAATCGCAACAAAGATGATAACGCGCAAAAGACGGGACAGAAGCACAAGGAACAAGATGGTCTGCACAGCAATGGACACCCAGGTGCCAGTGCTTGAAAGGTAATAAATAACATTATTAGAAACCTAAACTTTTTGTTATTTTTGAAAAACAGTTATAATCGTTGCCGGTTAAGATGGATATAGTAAAAACGTCTCAAAATTTGCGATTCTCTTAAAAGCACAAAAAACAAAATAAAAATATATACAATCTTCCAAAATGAATCAAAATGATTTTTAGAGAAAAATTCCAAAAATTAACTATCGCCCAAAATTAGCAAAAAAAAAATATATAATATTTTGTGATTTCCCTGACTTCGAATCATAAAATTCCAACAAATCAAATATTAATAATTTCCACTTACACTTGAGAATATGTCGAAAATTTCAATGCAATCACCACGTAAAACACCGAGCCAATTGCTTGCATAATGACGAACAGGAAAACAATAAAAAGGATGCCGAGAACCCTGAAACAATAGGTGTACTCAATCAAAATCAGTGAGCGCAAATTCCAAAAAAACAACAAACAAAAAAACAAACAAAATCAGAACAAGAACTTGGATTTTCGCTATTCTATTTACTCATCATCACCAGCAATTACCATCGTCTGCCTCCCACTTTTCGAGGTATGGCTTTAAAATTGGCGTATTCACGTTTGATTGTTCCAAAAAATGATGCTTTTCAAAAATGATGCTAAACGACGTCAAATGGACGAAACAAAAATGACCATTTAAAACGTTTTTAATGTCAAAAATTGGACATCAAACTGAAAAATAAATGATTTTTAAATTGCATCTCTCATGCTTTTGAATAAAAAACCTGTCATTGGTGGGCAACCATCCTTTGACCACTTCAAACACTCCACGCCGCTTCTCCGTTGGCTTGACTCTGCCGCTCCAGTCACCGCGCTCTAAAGCGCTCCTCAGCTTCTTTGTGGAATCCTCAAAGTGTCTGATGGATGCAGCCGCACTCCTCTTCGCCTTGTAGAACTCCCACAAAACAGCAGTTGTCATCTTTCGGCGGAAGCACAGCAGGCACAGTGACGAAAAGAAAGGAGGCAGATGAACAGCAAATATGTGTGTAAATGTAATAAGCTAATAATGCAATAAATATGTTCAATAATGTACGTCTGTGCACATTTAGGGTGAAACGATTGATTGATTTGATTGTCAATGGATTGACCAAGAAAAATATGTAAAAGCATCCACAATAGGCGGATATCGGGTATATGAGTATAAGTGAGAATGAGCAATGAGAAGTGAGTAATACAATAGGTCAATCAATTAATCGATTAATCCATACCAAAACGTTATCAATGATCATATGACGTTTGAGAAAAATATTGAAAATTGAAAAGCAAAAGATAGATTCATTTTAATTAATAAACTTTCCCTCATTTTGTCGATACGTGCTATCCATTTAAAGAATTCTTTTTTTTCTTTTTCCTTTTTATTGGAACTTTGGCGATATGTAAATACATGAAAGATAAAAACGCATTTACTTAATTCAACTTACAAATTATCATTTTAACTCCCTCCCATTTCCATCCACCATCAATCCATCAAATCAGACATCATCAAATCAACATCACTTCACTTCTACTGGGATCTATGATCTATGATTGAAATCCAAGAGAACTCCAGGATCTGGCTAAATTCTCCGATCATCCCTCTCCCGGTAATTACTCCTCTTGTTGAAAATGATCATGCTTATGGTTTAAATAAACCGACAAATTCTGTTACTAGCTTATAAGCTTAAAGTTGTGCTTGGCTAGGATTTATGAGGTTTATACGTAAATGTAACTGCTAGCTCTAGCTCAAGCTTAGAGATTAACAACAACGACAGATTGATTGAAATGCGGATTTATAATATTTTCGCCGAAAGGCATTCGGCATTACACATTATTCTTGTGAATCAGTTGCCTGGGGCGCGGGCACATCAGATTTGGCCTCCCTGGTTATATTCCTGGATAAGCCTCTGCAGCACCGCCTGTTGGTCCACCGACTCTGAGCAGTACAAGTAGAACAACATTCCCATCAGCGAAGCAATTTACCGAACACGGTGGGCGCGGACAGAAGTACGCCCATGGTACCGCCGAGTGTTACGCCGAAGAACACACAAAGCAGGAACCGGTCGATGACCATAGCCACGTACTTCCAGTCATCCCGATGCTGAACCGGATCAAGGTCAGGTTTCAGCTCAATTGATGTGTTTTCCGGATGGGGGAGGAGGGTACGGGCCTAATAAGCCTGACCGTCTTGTCCTCCTCGTCTTTGCGCAGATGTTCAGTGATGTAGTCAATCGCATCCACAGCGCGTGTCTGTTCGTTTTGGCGCGGGATAGGTGATCCGGAGTCCGCATCCGGACTGATCACTTACCGCATCCGCGCTCAATGGAATGTTGAAATCCTGATCGCCGGGGTCGGGCCTATCTTGTTCCGCAATAATCGATGACGCATTTGAGATTTTGGCTTCGGGACAGTTGGGATGGTGGACGGACGGGTGTCGGGTCGGCACACTGAACTTGCCAACGCCGGGCAACAGTGTGCTCAGACTGGTGGTCTTCACCCGGATCAGCCGCCTCATTGCTGGCGCTGGTCTCTTCATGCACAACAGGTGGGGCATCAGCTGAACGGGTCTGGCGTTTATCTCCAGTCCGATGCCTTCGGTGGAAGCAAAAAAAGCCAAAACCCGATCCCGAATCCAAAAAAAGGCCGAGAAAACCGAACCCGAAATTCACAGAAAATTATTTTTTAAGAATACAAAAATCGAACTAATTATTAACGCTTTAAAAATTGAATCCTTTTAAGTTTTGATGGTATCAATGCCAATTGGCGCCGGGAATTTTTGACGAAATTTAAACCAAATTCCTTATTGCAGTGCAACATTTTTACGGAAAAGGCGGAACTTTGGAATGTTTTCATTGGGAAAATTAACTATTTTTGATGACTTTCAATTTTTCAAAATTGTTTTCCCGAACGAACCCTAAACACAAAATCCGAGAAATCAAACCGAAGGTACCTTCAAGAAGACGAAGCGGACCCAGCGTGGCATCTGATGTGTGGTTGGGCCCCGGTGGTGCACATTAATGATCACAACTGTCACCTACAAAAGCCAAAGTTCGAGGAGCTGAAGCTGTTCACCCACTGTGATAGTCACAATGTTCAGCACAAAGGTCAAAAGCAGGTATTTGGCCATCAGCGGAATGGTGGACGAAGTGGGCGGCAGAATTTTGGAGACCAACAACAGGAATACAACGATGGAGAGCAGCACAGAGATGGTCTGGACAAAAAGGCTGGAGATGTGGATCAGCAGCAGATGTGCATGGACAGGACCACTGACCAATGTCATTTTCTCGCCCGAGTCCGTGGGCAGGAAGAACACGGCCATGCTGAGGAAGGCCATTAGCACGGTGGGGATGATCAGCACCACCGTGTAGAACAGCGTTTTTCGCCGAATTCGAAGCTGAAATTCGATGCGCGACCTGCAGTTGGTACCGGTGCTTGTACTGCTTGCAAAATATGATCGGAAGGCTTACCGCCGGTTGACCAGCGACGCTGGCGCATCTGAACAGATCGATCAGGTATGAGACGTTATTGTGACCGCAACTGACCGATCACGTCCCAAATTGAGCTCACACTTTTGGCGTACTCACTCAAGTCCATTGAACTGGACAGCAGGAACAGAAATAAGCCCCCTCACTTTAAGCAGAAGAAACTCACTCGGCTTGCTCAAACTCCATCTTGATCTCGTTCTCGTTGTAGGTCCAGGAGCCGAAGATCAGATGGCACACTGTAGATGAACGGGTACTGTAATCGTATCATTCATAAGTACCTTGTTCATCGAACGGAAAATACTCCACATCTGAAAATGTCCAAACAGTAAAGTATCATACCCAGGCAAAAATGCTTTTATACTGTACCGATGATGCATGAGCTTTTATAGATTGCCGGTGGCACCCAGAGCACGTTGCCGCGGTAGTCGATGATCACATTGGACATGAAAGACACCTCGTAGTTACCGTCCGCGTTGTTGAACAACACCTGGTACAGTATACTGTTCCGTAACCATATTGATACAGTACTCACAATGTCCGGTAGCCAAACTTTGTCCGGTGACACACGCATCTCCTTGATGCCGCCATAGTTGACCGGACTCCAGGCCATCTGGAAGTCCTTCCACTTCAGCGTCAGCCACACGTTGGTGTGCATGATCTGTGGGACAGGAGGTACTGTGTGCTCAAAAAACACCATAACCATATAGTGTACAGTACTAACGAGTCAAAACCCTCTGACCTGATCCTTCTCGTCCACGTTGATCAGCAGCACCAGCTGCAGTGTCATGCGCACGATCAGGGGCTGCGTGTCGTTGGGCGGCTGGGGCAGTATCAGCGAGTTGTAGCCACGGAACATGTCCTTAACTAATTAATTTTATTGCGTTAATTTTGGGATCGTATGCCATCATCAGCCGTTGTTCATCATCGCTGGCGCACACTGTAGGAAGGGAGAGGACATTACAGTATACAGTACTGTGAAGTGTAAAGTACAGCGTAATGTACCAGCCGGGAGAAGGTGGAGCAGTACAACAAGAGAGATGATCAGCATGATCAGAGATGTTTTCACAGAGCGATCAAAGGGAGCATTACTGCTGCTGATCGGTCATTCATCGCCTCGGGCAATGTTTGATCAGTCGTCATTCATCGCCTCGGGCAATGTCCCTGTCAATCATCCCATTCGGACGGAATGATTGACTCGAGGAGTGAATGTCCCAAAAGTTGGCCCACCCACCCACATCCTGTTGCCTCAGGGCAAAAGTGAAAGTTAATCCCTTGCCGGAGGCGTTGACAAATGGCCGCAAGGCCACGAGAACAGCTGTGCAAAAGGCACCACTCACCCTCACAACCACAAGAGCCCTTCTTTGCAGAGGCCATTGCCCAAATGGGTTTGCACATCTGGGGATGGCGCTTCAAGCATATTACCAACAACAACCACAACCCATAAAGCTTATTCCTGTCTTGAAAGTGGTAGCAGTTAAAATACCGTGGTAACCTGACCGTACCATAACAGTTAATCCGTTAGTGGCCAAAAAATCTAGAAAATTCAGAAAATCCAGAAGACAAATATGTCTGGGTTTGGATCCAGAAAATCAAGTGTTTTTTGTCCTTTTATGGCATCCAAAGTTGGGAATGTTGGGAGGTGACAACAAATTTGGGGAATTTTGGAGTCTGATCAGTTCATCAGTTGGTTGTTCTTGTACAGTGCCGTGATGGTGTCCCGGTACTTGAGCCGCAGCTTCGGCCTCTTCGCCTTCAGCGTCGGCGTCAACAGGTCGTTCTCCACACTGAACGGCTCCGGCTCCAGGTGGATGGCCTTCACCTGCTCGATGCTGTTCAGCTTCCGCTCCTTGCCCATCTGTTGCATCTGCTTCAGCACCGCGTCCACCACCTTAAAAGCCGAGTTTTTTTGGGGTTGTCCTCATCAGTTCCGGACGGACTTTTCCGGAGTCGACATTTCAGGACCCGACTTTTCCGGATCCAGATTTCTGGTCCGGAAAGGTCCCGTCCGGAAAATGCGCTCCACGCACTAGCAGGGCACATGGCCCTGAACAATCACCTTTGTATCCGAACATATTTGCGCGAGCGGCTGTTCCTTGCTATCGGCGCCACCCAATTCGGCGTACAGCCGCCTCAGGGCACCTTCGGGCGGCACAACGATTGCCTGAGGGCATTTTACCCGTTTTTATTACTAAAAATATTGCCCCCCCCCCAACTGACCACCAAATAGCGCTCTAAACTGTCCCCGTCCACGTACACCTGATGCACCAGGGGACACTGCACGTACACACTTTCGATCTTCTCCGGCGCCACGTACTCGCCCTAAAACGAGTCGAAAAAGTGGAAGAAACCCATTTCAGTAGAAACCAAAATTTTGAGACATTCCAGTATTCCAGACCTGAATTCTGGATTTGACTATTTGATCTAGATATTCTGAAATCTAGATTCCTTTTTTTTCGCGAAAATAAGCATTTTTGGTCTAAAAACCTTCTTGACTAACATAAGCTAGACTAAAAAACCCAGAAAATCCAGATAGGATCTAAGATCGTCAGCTCCGTTCTCTAATTATAGTCAGTGAACCTGTGCCAGCTTGAAGATGTGCTTCTTCCGGTCGATGATCTTCAGCCGTCCGTCCGGCAACAACTGTCCAATGTCGCCAGTGTGCAGGAAGCCGTCCTCGTCGAACAGTTCGGCCGTCTTCTCCGGGTCTTTGTAGTAGCCCCGACACACCGACACGCCTTTGATCATCACCTCGCCCTTCCGCTCATTCTAATCAAAGAATCAACTGATCACTGATCAGAGATCATAGAATATTATGGGGGCTATGTACAAAAAATATCGAAAAAATGCGATTTTTAGGAGTCTAATTCAATTGCAGGCGAAAATTTGAACAATTTCTTATGGATTTCATCCAATTTTTTAACGAAAATAAGAAAATATAAGGAAAAAACCGAAAACTATAAAAGAAAAGTTTAAATTTGTCGAAAATTCGAACCGCGAAGTAGTTCAGCTCCGGCACGTCGGCCAACTTGATCAGCGAGCAAGGCGCCGGTGCTCCGCAATTGCCACCCTCCGTGTCGGACGGCCATGTGATCGTGGCCATTGCGGTGCACTCTGTCTGGCCATAGCCCTCGATGATGGTGGTGCCGAATGCGATGCGTAGGTCCTGCAGAACGTCGGGCGAAATTGGCGCGGAACCGGTAACTACAAAACGGGAATCGGAATTGGTCACCAACCCAAATTCCACAGGAATTGGTCCCCAAATTCCCACGAATAGGCACCAAATTTCCAAGGAATTGGGTCCCCAAATTCTCAGCAATCGATTCCAGATTCCCAGGGATTTTTTCCCAAATGCCCAGGAATTGGTCCCCAAATTCCCAGGTCCCAAAAACCAAGAAAAATGGTCCTCAAATTCTCAGTTGGTGTCCAAAATTTCTCGGGATTTCCCCACCAACCGATCAGACGCACTCGGCCACCCAGCTGCTGTTGTGCCTTCCTGAACACGAGTTTGTCCCAAATGGTCCGATTGGACACAATGCCCTTGCGCAACAGCGCCAGCTTCTGCGCATAGGCCACCTGGAACAGCCAACGCTTCATTGGACTGCAGCGAGCAACTTGGGCCTAAAAAAAGAGGTGTCAATTTCGATTGGTAGAACGAACGAAACATAGCCGTCGCCAAGGGAGAGGCTACTCGAGGCTTTAGCCCCGACCGTCAGGGAAAATTTTGAAAAATTTCGTAAAAAGATATTCAAAAATTTTTTTGTATTGGTTTTACTTTAAAAAGTTTCAAAACACGTTTTCTGAAAAAACTGGACCTTCATTTTGTCGTTAAACCGGTTGAGGAGCCGGGGCACCACCGGAAACAGGGTTGGCTGCAGTGCTTGCATGTCGCTGGACAATGTGCCGATGTCGCCGCTGAAGAAGCCCACGCGGTGACCGAGTGACAGCGCTACCCAATTCGCACACTGAAAGAGACACATTAGGTCGGGTTAGGGTTGGACATGTTCAAGGACATAAGACGCGGGGAATGTTTTCCCTAACCCAAAACCGAGAAATCCCGGAATTTTTGCTCTAAAAAATGTCACGAGAATTTTTCGGAAGGCAAAATTTTTCGAAAATTTTGTGTTTCAAGGATGGGTGTACCCAGACCAAAATCCTGAATATCGTGTTTGACCTGCTCGAACATGTGTGACAACGGCAGATAGGAGATGATGGAGCCAGCCCCGGGCACCAGCTGATCAGGCATGAAGTTCTCCAGCACAAAGCACAGGCCAGACAGGTTGCCAACCACGTTGGCATGGCTGAGCACCACACCCTTCGGGGTGCCCGTGGTACCGCTGGTGTAACTGTTCAGAAAAGGCCAAAGATCAGTTTTGCACCAGGCAAATCGGCAAATAGTACCAGACAATGTAGGTGTCATCGGGCTTGGGCGCGCGGTCCTCGACCACTGATGCGTCCGCCGGTTGCTGCTGGATGAGCGCATCGAAGAAGTGGAGTTGCACACCGACAGCGGCAGCCCTTCCGGAAAGCGCTTCTGCTTCCGTCTGCTCCGCGGGCTTGTCCATCATCACCGCATGCTTCAGTGTCGGCGTACTGCCCTTCATGCGCAACACGTTGTCCAGCTTTTTCTGGTCGTCCACCACCACCATCTCGGCCTCCGTATGCGACAGAACGTAGGCGGCCGCGTCCGCGCCCAGCGTGTCATAGAGCGGTACGACAACCATCGACTGACGCACCGCGGCCAGCGCCTGGAAATGCTCAAATTCCCGCGGGACCTTACCAGCCGCTTACGGTGATCATCCATTGGGGACAGTTGCGCGCGTAGATGGCCACAAAAGTCTGATTGCCGGGCTTCAGACCCAACTGGCGGACAAGTGCGGTGGCAAGTACTTGTGAACGATTAGACACTTCGGCGTAAGAGAGGAACTGATAGGGCTCCCTGATGCTGGCTCGCCAGCCCATGCATGATGCATTCTCGGAGACCTTAAAAAGTTCAGGACGTACAAAGTATGCTGAGGGGAACACACCTTAAGTCCGCGCAGGAAGGCGTCGAACAGTGTGTGTACGTCCGGGAAGAATACACCCACAACCGACTCTTTGGCGTCCTTCAACAGCCCACTCTTGTATACACCCGGTGAGCCCTGCAATCAAAATGTACGGCTTGAACTTGACTGATCAGTGTCTGATCACCTCCAACTCGATGCCCTCGGGGCATCGTGCGGCCTTGTTGTGTGTTGGGTCATCAGAAATTGAGCGTCGTTTGCTGAACAGAAAGACCATTGCGGATGCGGCAGTGACCAGCAGTGCGGCGGCAATGAGTTGTGTTGGGGAGGAGGGCAGTGGACCCGTGCTGCTGCTGCTGACGGGGTCATGGTCCACCGGCGAAGAAGGAGGCGGAGACGCCATTTCTGTTGGGAGGGGAAAGGGAGGTAAGCAATGTGACCCAAACAGCAAACGGAGATAAGGACGGGGGAGGGGAAGATGAAGGGGAGGTAGGACAACAAGGTGGAGTGATGACTGACATCCACCCACCCACGTCTGTTGTGC
>JAEHOM010000146.1:0-15597 GCA_016433075.1 Hoplolaimus columbus | reverse complement strand
GCTGAATACAGCATATTTCATGCCAAAAGAGGCAATATTTGGTTAAGAAAAAGAATTTTGTAAGTTTTGGAGGTGCTGGCTGGGGAAAATTTTGACGTACAGTATATTGGTAATTTAAGTCCAAAAAATGACAATTTTTGCATTAAAAATCGAGAAATTTTCCGGTTCCGTTTCAAACGGTTCTACTATTTTTTCGGTTCCATCGGTTCCGGTTCCAAACGGTTCCGAAACTTTTCCGGTTCCACCGGTTCCGGTTCCAAACGGTTCCACATTTTTTCGGTTCCGCGGTTCCGGTCCTGGAACCGGTCCCGTAACTGGTACCGGAACCGGGACAACACTGTTCATATATGCCTGTCGATGCCTTCGTTGTCAAAAAAAATCAATTTTTTTCAGGTAAAAAATCACTTTGTTTTCTTTTTTTGGCTAAAATGATTTTTTTACTTCCGGTCCTATATATTTTCAGCAAAACAGGCAAATTTCATCAATTTCTTTAGTAGCAATAGCTCAAAACATAGGTGTACAAGGTGGAGGTCGACTGCTCGGCTGGCATCTTGAGTAATGGGGTTGGCACTAAAAAATTTTTTGACCTAAAAAATCCTTTTTTTTTCTCATAAAATTTTGAAAAGATTTTTTGCGAGCTGCATATTCCCTTCTCTTGCCGGAATCTTGGTTGTGGCGTGGTGTGGGGTGGGTCTGAGCGGAGCCCCTCACCCTTGTACATGTATGAACATCCAAAAAATTTCCCCGTCGGCGTCTATCGGCACCGTCGGTCACAAAAAAAAACAAAAGTTGTTAAACTAAAATTTTATTCAATAAAGATTCAATTTTAGATCAATTTTTTGCCCAAAAAAGCTAAAAAAACGCATTTTTTAAGCCGAAAAAGATGGCATACAAGAAAAAATAAGGTATTGTATTGTGAGAAAGCAGGTCTTGGGCTCAAGTCTCGGTCTCGAGTCTCGGGAAATTTTCGGTCCGAGCACCTCTACTTGATGCACTCTCTTATCTAACGTATCCTTTTGGAGGTGTGGGAAGGTCTGGTCACGCTGATGTGTTTCCCGCGTAAGCTTTTCTTTGTATTAGAAAGAACACAACGTTTAATAAGCTCACTCTCCCAAGTGCAGTTACCGTCATGTCCGCCTTCATCGCCAACAAATATGCAAAGTCATTTGGACAGCGCATTCTCGGATCAAAGTCGATCACCTCCTTCCGCCAAACGCCACGAATAAGTAAACAACAGCGCAAAAAGGAGGATAGCATCCGGGGACTCGGAAACGGAGTTGGTCAGGACGTTGAGTGAGTTGTTTTGTGTGGATGGGAACGAACGTGGGGTTGGATCTATTTGGGGATTCATTCATGTCAGAGTTGCACTGTTGGGACAGCTCAAGAACGACTCGAATGCTAACGCCTTTGTGCAACAGAAGCACTACTTGGACATTATCAAACGGCTGCGAAGCGAAAATCCGAACTTGTCCGTCTCTGAGCTGGAGAGACTAGCCGCGTCATGGATATTCACTGAAGTGCCGAAGAGCAGGGCATTCTACCGGATACAAGCGATTCGCAAGATGACCGGCCACGGGGACATCACATCAAAAAAGCTAAGGGAGCAGGCAATGCAGGACCAGTCGGCAGTGTTGCCACTTCAACCGGACAAGCCCAAGCAGGTCACGGTCGGGTAAGAGACGCAATCACTACCATAGGGAAAAATGAATCACTCATTTCAAAGGTTCGATCCAACGGAGTATTGTGTGCTGGAGAACGTGGGCACAGGTTGGTTGGAAAATACTTGCACTCATCTCTAGATCTTTGATTTCTTAATTTTAATCCTGTTCATATTTCCTATTGATATTGCCCAAACAAATAAGTTCCAAGTAAGTCTAAATCGTAAAACTCACCCCCTCCTCCCCTCCGCCGTCTTTCCCAACTATGGTATCGATAAAAAGTGGAAATTACTATGGAAAAGCATTTATGGTGATCTGAAAATTGATTGATATTTCCCCATTGTTATTTCGAAATACTGCAGTTGCGCGTGCTTTTCTCGTCTTACATAATACATTTTAGGAACAGTGCCAAAAACATAAAAGTCTTCTTTAGTGGAATTGCGCGTAACCATTGACCGTGGCTCTCTTGTGGTTCCAACTGAGGTGTCAGTCAATTACACGGTGAGCTGGGATGGTGTATGAGCTGGATGAAGAAGCATCTCCGTTGAGACAGACGGTCCCCGATACTGCCCTTGAGCATGAGGACTTCATCCCAATCCAAGGCGTGCTGACCTTCAGTCCTACAGAGACGACAAAGTTCGTCGAGATTGGCATTGTGGACAATGATGAGTATGAAGATGATGAGCAGTTCTTCGTGAGTGTTCTTCACACTTTTTACTTTAATTCCTTCCCATACCTAAAGGTTAAACTAACCAATCTGGACGCGTTCTGTGCAAACAACCCCACCCAAAAGTTGCCTGTTCAGTTTGCGGAGAATGCGGATCGTGCCACAGTGATGATCATCGACGGTATTTTCTGATTCTTGGCAATTACAGTACGATGTTGTGATCAGATGACCACGGTGGCGCCTTCTCATTTACTTCGGAAGTGTTCCGTGTTCCGGAAACTCATGGTCGCTTTTTATTGGAAGTTCGTCGACATCGGGGCGCACGGGGCATCGTACGCGTGCCCTACAAGGTCATTGACGGGGTCGCCAAGGAGGGTCAGGACTACATTGTGCATGGCAATGAGCTCGTGTTCAATGACGAGCAAACCAGGTTTGTTTTGGTTGCATGTGAATGGAACGCGTCGGATTCATACAGGGCTGAGATCCCGATTGACATTGTGAACGATGATGAGTATGAGAAGTCGGAGGAATTCTTCGTAGAGCTGGGCATTCCAGAATGGAAGGACGGACGGGAAATACGGACAGGAGCACCGGACGGAAGGCCGGTCTTGGGTAGGCACTTAAATGGCATGATTAGGGCAGCATATTGCTTGTAAAGAACCTTATTGGTCAGTTCCAACGTCAACATTCCGAGCTTAGTATAAACATACGTTCCCAAGGTAATCCGTCAGATCGATTTTGCGCGGAGGTCCACTAATTTTTCGCTTTTATTGCATTTTTACTGATACAATAATCTTTTCGGCTTGCACGCGAAGGGCAGGGGGTGTGGTGTTTGAGTCTGACCCCCCTTGGGAAGGTATGAGTATAAATGTCAAAAGCCCTCAGATATCTTTTGATTTGGGGGAATTTATTTAGTTTTCACTTTTCAATCTTTTAATCTTCCTGTTGGATGGTAGAGGTGCTCAGTCGGAAAATACTATACTAGTTGCTCAATCATACTTTTCTAGGGGAACATTCACGTTGCAAAGTGGTGATTACGGAGGACAAGGAGTTCAAGAACTTCATCGGTAAGCAGTAGTGTCCGAGAAACGGATTTAATAAAAAAAAGCGAATTGTTAAGACAAAATGATTGCCAACGCCAATGTGGGCATCCTGGTCGGCACGCACAGTTGGCGCCAACAGTTCGCCGAGGCATTAACCGTTGAGGACATAGATGGAGGTCACAACAGACATTAGGCTGGGTGGGTGGCAGAGGCGGGGAAGGGTCGCGGGAACAACAGCTTCTGCTTTGTGCTTGTTCATTCGCACATTCCTCCCCCCCCCCATTCTCCCCTTTTTCTTCTGCAAATGCTTTCTCCTCGTGTACCCGCAAACACTGACTTGTGAATGAGAGAGGCTGCTTTTGCTTGGCCATGGATGGCCTTTTAGTTGGTGTGTTATTGGTGGATGGATGTCAACACTTTTTGTTTTCAAATCACAATCGCAACTAATTTTCCACCTCAATTTCGCTCTGTTTTTTCTATCATTTTGGTTTTCTTTTCTTTAAATTTTTTTACGAAAAATTAACTGCTAACAAGCCACTTCTTCGTCTATTCACACATTCCCCAGTTCCCACCACATCGTCGTTCTGCACTTTCTCTCTGACTCCCCCGTAATGTGTTGTTTTTTCTCTTTTTATTTTTTCCAATATTTGATTGATTTTGCTTTTGGTGCTTCGATTTACTTTTTCGGCTTATTTTTAACTCTTTTTGACTGATTTCCTTTCCTACACAATTTGGCCTCCTTTTTTTCGCTTTTTTTTTCTCAATTCGTCTTCTTTCTTTTTGCAGATGGCTCTCTGAGTTTCAAGGAGAAGGCGTTGCACTACGTGTCTCTGCTGTGGAAGCTGCTGTTCGCGCTGATTCCGCCCACCGATTACCTCAACGGTTGGGTCACTTTCTTTGTGGCCATATTCGTCATTGGCGTTCTGACCGCCATCATTGGCGACGTGGCATCCATGTTTGGCTGTACCATCGGTTTGAAGGACACGGTGACTGCTATCACACTGGTTGCCATGGGCACTTCACTGCCGGGTAAGTCGCTTTTAACGGACTTTTCTTGGTTATCCATCGGCCGCTGATCCACCAACCTCCCCTTCAGATACATTCGCGTCCAAAACGGCTGCCATCCAGGTATGTGCTATGTGCACCGGCACGGAATCCATCCAATTTCCACTTATTTATCCGATTGGACAACTTTACCACAACCCAAAAATCAATTTGAAAAGCAATTATTGTTATATAATGAGTAATCAAATAAAAATCACCTTTACTGTCGCAAGTTTTTTACGGCATGACAACTGAACTTAGTATTCTCAGCACCGAAAGGTGCCACGGAAAATATTTAAAATTGAAAAATTTACAAGAAAATTATCGATTTTTGAATCTTACTTAAAGCTTACGGCAATTCGGGGGAGGGATGACAGCGCCTTTTATGGGCTAGCTATGTGAGCTCTACACACCCATACAAGAAGCAAAAAGCACATTGAGTTGAAGAATTCGTCCATTTCTTTCGTGAGATTCCATTTTCCGCTTTTATTTTTAAATTCAGGACAAAACGGCTGACTCCTCCATTGGTTTGTTTTCATTTTTTAATTGTTTATTCTGATTGTTTTTGATTAGGCAACGTAACAGGCTCCAACGCGGTCAACGTGTTTCTGGGTTGTTCTGTTTGTCGAAAGCTATTCATTGTGTTCCATGATCTTTTCAGGAATTGGACTCGCATGGGCCATCGCGGCTGTGTACCACTGGAGCCGCGGAAGCCAATTTCTAGTGGATGCGGGCTCTCTGGCCTCCTCTGTGACCATGTTCCTGATCGGATCGGCCAGTGCGTCCTTACTCCTTTTCCACCCCACGCCTCCCCCGATCACTCTGATCGCCGCCGTCTTTCAGTCTGCTTCGGCTTGCTCCAATGGCGTCGCTACCGTCCAAACATTGCTGGCGAGCTCGGTGGTCCATCTCGTCCGAAGTTGTGCTCCTTCCTCATTTTCCTGGCAATTTGGTTGGTCTACATCGTGTACAGCACGCTGGTTGCCTACTGCCTGTTGCCTGGGTTCTGAAGGAGGCGGCAGCTAATAACTATTAACTCATCAGACGATAATTGACAATATAAACATTTGCTGAATACTCTCATCTCTCGGGCAGCCTCACCTAACCCTCTTCTCCCCTTGTCCAAAAAAAAGTCAAAAAGGTACTTTAAAAATTTCTTCACATGCGCAACACCTCCCAAAGCGAGTGGGAAGTGTGGGGGAGGAGACAGAGCCCACGAGTGTTATTCCATTTTAAGTTTTATTTTTTTTATCGACACATTTGTCGTGTGAAATCGTTGTTGTTGTTTGCTTGTTGTTCGGCATCTTTTTTGTGCATTAAATTAGGGCATTAGTTTTGACTTTTGACAAAAGAACGGATAAAAGGCATTCTCTGACAACGGCCGATTTGCTTCCGAACAACAAACAATAATATTTTGTTGTACAAACTCAACCGTCCAACCAACCATCAGGTCCCATTCCGCTCTCCAACTCACACTTTTGTTCCTCACACAGTCTCTCCCAACCACATTTTCATCAGATTTTACTCATCACCGTCCTTCCACCCTTTCATATTTGCATAAAAGTCCATTCTGTGGTGGTGGCGATGGGAGGTGGTGGAGGTCAGAGGATGTGTTGTTCGGTCACATCATCGGCTTCTCGTTTATTACTGTCCAGCACAGTTGTTCTCTCTGCTGGGTGTCATCGGCATGCCTTCCGCTTCCGCTCGTCGTGTCTTTGTCTTCCGCTGTCCTCCGCCTCCTCATCCGTTGCTGCTGTTGCGGTTGCTGTTCTCTCCGCACGAGTCCCTTTTCTTCTCCGCCCACCGCCCGTGCTGTACTGCTCACTACTGCATCAGAAGAATCCCTTCTGCCTTCCTCCCGAGCCCTGCGAAGCCGCAGAAGAATGGCCATTCCCATCAACAACAGCACCACCGCTAGACAACCACTTCCGAGTGCCCAAAGTGTCAGTGCATGTCGACTGATGGCACACGCATCCAACTTGTCCTGACAATGAGGGGAATAGATGGGGTTGGTGATTTGATGATTGGTGTCAGGGGTGTAATTGATTTCCGATCATTTTTTGCTCAACTCGGATCGGTACCTCTGATTATGATGGTGATGGTCGGATGCGAAGGATCACTCACCATTTGGTCCGCGAGAGGGGGCGGCATCTCGTCCAGGTCATAGATCAGCAGTTGGCCAGCAATCACCGGCGGGTCGTTGGGCGCATCGGACTGGCGGAAGGCGTGCCTGGGTCCGGAACGGGAAATTCCGTAGAATGCCAATGTGTGTTACCACTGGGCCGTGGCTTCTTCGGCCGGCGCAGATGCCGATGGCGTGGGCAGTGACACTCGGCTCAATTGCGGTCCCCCGAAGGGGGAGTCCCGCACCGTCCTCTTCTGCTTCTCCTCCGGCTCCTCTCCGTCCGCCTCTTCCTCGTCCTCTCCGCCAGAATGTCTCCGGTGGTGGTGCGCCTTGTTCCCCTTTCGGTCAGCGTGTTCACCTTCCTTCTCCGCCTTCATCTTTCGGATCAGCAAATCAAAGCCCTGCAGCAATGTTCGCCGATCCGCAACCGAGTCGCGGAACATCTTCTGAAGAGTGCGTGCGCTGATGTCCTCCGGCTGCAGGTTGGCGAGTAGGTCAGTCAGGTTCGGGGGAATAGTCACATCAGAGTCGTAATCGACATAGTCCTTCCTGGACGCAACTGTTGTGGTGCTGGTTGCGGTTGGCCGGACCAATGGAGTACTTGTCGAACTTGACGGTCTCCGTAGGTCATCCTCCGTCTCGAACTCCGTGCTCAGTTCATGTTGGCGCCGCGGACCAGAGGCCGGAATGTATGGGTTGGAGGAAGCTGGTGCCGATCCTGATGGACAAAAATTCTCATGACTGTTGCAAGACTATATTTACCTGGCGGATCACGCCCGAACCCGACTTGGTTGGCCGTGAAGCCGGGCCCAAAAACCGTTGTGAGCTCAGGCTCCGCTAGAATCGGCGATGGTGGCGCGACGTTGCCGTAGCCACCGTACCCAGCCACCGACGTTGTTGGCTCCATCTGCGTTGCCCCACCTGCGTCCACATCCCTGGACACTCCCGCAGGCGTCGTCCTTGGGTCATCGTAGTCCACCGGGGACTTCTCGCTGGACGAAATGTTGGTACCCCCGGTGGCATCCGAAGATGGGTCCTCCTCGTCTTCGTCCTCTTTTCGCGTCGAAGTGGCAACCCTTCCTCTTGCAACAGCACCGCCCCTCAAGGGCGGACTGGTGGTGGCGCATGCGGGTGGCTCAAAAATGATTTAGTCAATTGGTTGAGTGATCAATGGAAGGCGGAACAGACCGTGAGTCCATCACACATCCTGTCCTTTTTCATGCACATTTGGATCTGACAGAAGAACCAGACACCGGGACGGTCCGCAAATTTGAAAACCTTCAAAAGGAGAAAGCAGTACTAAAGTGCCCCAAACGCGTGGAATAGACTTGTGATTCCGCGTAAGCGCGTTGCAGATCAGACGAATAACGGATTCCGGTGATCGCAATCGGATCTACGGGACAGCCCTTGTCATCCTGTTCTTTTGATCAGCTATTGATCAGTTCCTGACTCCGCCTATATCACACTTACGATGACGCGATGCTTCTGTTTGACACCGTCCGTCACGAAACAGTTGTTGATCAGGATGCCGAACAGCTCTTATGGAAGTGTGGATATCGAAGGTAGTGGTGGTGATGGTCATCATCAAGTTCAACCAGTACTTACGGTCGTCGCAGTGCCATTGGTGCAGCACTTTGTCTCCAACGCGCGCAAACTGGATGGCAGTGCCTGCTGGCTTCCCAGCATCCAGCTCATCAATGGAGCTTCGATGGATGCTGTAGCTGCACCCGGGAATGCCATGCCGCGCCTCCACCTCCGTCGTGGGCAATGCACTGCAAAATGATTATTTTTACGGTTTAGCATCAGACACTGGCTGCTCCTTTCACCTGACACCCAATTCGGCAGTTAGTCCACGTTGGGCCTCCTCAAAGAAGCACTTTACGTGGAATGCCTGGTCCACCTTGGTGATGAACAACGGGCTTGGAGGAGGTTGCTTTGAATTGGTGTGCGTATGGAGAGGAATGCATCTTACTGGAACGATATGACCAGCGTCAGTCCGTAGTACATGCCCCGTGGGTCGAATGAGCGCAGACTCTTCATGCCGCATTTGCCGAGTGCCATGTCGAAGTGCACCTGATGAGTGAGAGGCATGTTGCTGTTGAGCAATGACAGCAGCACATCCATAGCCAATAACCAACCTTCTTGGTACGCCGCGCGGAGAAGTCGTCCTTGGCACATTCCGGGTCGTCCGCCTTCCCCTTGGCGTAGATCCTCCCTGAATTTTGGGGATTTGTGCCGCATAAATGCTTTGAGCGCCTTACCCTGGAAAAACTTTCGTGTCTTCACCCACACACGGATCTCCTGGTCCAGACACTCGATGTCCGGCTCACCCACAATGTCATTGTCAATGCTGATGGGCCAAACCGTGTTTGGAAGGCGGAGGATAAAAAGGAGAAGAACAGGGACAGATAGCAAGTCAAAAGTCATTGGAGAAGCCGTTGAAGGGCATCAACTTGAAGCAGTGACTGCATCGGCTGGTGCTGAACAACAAACAACCTGCGGATGAACATTCGCCGACAGACCACCCACCACCACCAACCCATAAGAAAGAGGGAAGGGACATTTCCGGGAGGGAATGACAAGGGGTGCGGGAGAGAGGGAGGAAAGAAGTGAAAGTTTCGCCAACCCCCACCTCTCCTCTCCCCCATCTCATCCCAACATCCAAATTTCTCCAGTGACCGACAGACACCTTGCATCCATCCACCAGTCATTGTGCTGTTGGCGTGGTTGGCTGGGTGTAGTGGGGGAAGGTAGGGTGGACTCACGCCGAAGGGCGTAATTATGCGCTTGGGGTGAGGAGGTGGAGGGTAGGGAGCTGATGGGGGATGGATGGACTGGATGGATAGTTGCAGAATGGGCATCGAGCTGATCGGCAGCAGGAAGAGGAGTGGGAGCTTGGGACGAGCAAGAAGACACCCCTTCTTCCCAAAGACCACGCCCAAGGCAACGAGCAATTAGCAACTGGCGCAATATTCCCCTCATCAGAGCTAAAATGGACTTGGTCAAGAGCAGATAACGACAGGCACATGGCCATGGGCCCAGAGGGTATAAAGGCCGGATGTGAAGTGACAAGCAAAAGGCTTACAGGCTGCGACAAGCTAATTTTGACCATTGGAACGCACTTCCACTTTGTTGGAGAAGCTTCCTTTGTGTTGGGTCGCTGCACAATGGTATAATGGCGAACAAGGTGGTGGGAAAGGTAATTTTGGGTGGGTTCACTCACTTGAAGTGGTATTCGGGGTCAGAAGCGAAAGCAGACTCTCACAGTCACCACCACCCCGACCCCACCACAATAATTGGCGCTGTTCCTTCTGCACCGAAAAACTGGACTACAAGGGTTTAGGAAGAGAAAAGAAGAAGGGTTGTTCAAGTTGTACTTCGGTTCAAGCTGTACTTCGCCAACATGTTCAAGATCCTTAAAATGGGCAGAGATCAGTCTGAAGTGATCAGAGCAGACATCCTCTTCCTCCATCATATCTCGATTTCGTGGTCCTCCACCTTGCTCGTCTTCTCCTTATACTGCTTCATCTCTTGCTCATCCTCCTTGCCCACCCACACGCGAAACTCGCCGAATTTCCGACTTTTCCGCTTGAAGCACTGCTCGGATGTTGTGCACCAAGCAGGAAGCCAGCACAGCACGCAGGGCAAAATGAGGAGCCCATGCAGGAGACCCCAGCCGGACACCAGGAACACCGTGTGCACGAACACACGCGGCGCATATTTCTTGATGAACATCAGGGGAGCGATGCACAGCGCAGTGGAGATGCCTGATGAGCAGATGTTCAGATGGTCCCTTTTCAGATGATCAAGTCCCCTGATCAGTCAGCTGATCGGGTCGGACTGATCAAACAGATGATGAGCGTTGGTTAGTCATTGACCTGACTGGAACATGGGCCAGCCCACTGCTTGCAGAGTGTGTTGGAGCTTGTCCTCCGGATTGACCAGTGGCACCAGTTGTACTGTTTGGAGGCCGGTCGAAGGGTTCAGACCGAACTCTTGGCGGTAATCTTGGCGGAAATGGTAGATGACATGGGCGGTGAAATCCACGGAAAGTCCAATAGACATCAGTGTGGCGGCCTAAAAGGCAATGGAAGAGACGAACAACAACACCATGCCCGACAAACCATGGTGACAGGGTCCAGGTCGAACTGGAACCAGGCCAAAAAGCCGAACACACCCAGCGAAATGGACGAGATAGAGACGCCAGCCAAAAGGACGCTGCTAGCGTTGGGCACAAACAGTGCGCAGACGAGCAACATGCAACACCTTTAGGGCGAAAGGGACAAATTTTGCTTAAATGGACAAAATGTCAAGTCATTTGGCCATTGTGATCATTCAATTAATCGATTAACATATGCTTAATTAATTAAAAGTGTTTTGTGCTCACATGGTAAGCAGCCAGGAGTGAATGGCCACATCGCGCAGCGACAGCATTTGGTCCACGAACTGAGCGTTCTCCTCCCACACCGACACATTAAGCCCAGCGGGTGCCATTCTGCGCGAGTGCCGTTGCGCAGCTTCCCGCCACTGGCGCATCAGCTCTATGCGCGCTTCCCATCCGGCCGTGCCGTGGAAAGCGAACACCAACATGGAGGCACGGATCACCGGACAGCCGTCGCTGAACGAAGCTGACGAATGTCGGCAAAAACCAAGTGGTCCCTGGCAGCCTTATCTAACCCAAAACAGGTGCTCGACCATTTACAAAGGACCGGGGCCATGGATCAGCAGATCAGCAAGTCCCTTTTTCACTGCAACACGTGATAAGTTCGACCTCAGCGTTGTCCTACCTGCTGCTGGTCTGATCCTCCATCATCTGCACAAAAGCTGCCCAATGCGCGTAAAAGGGCAGGTCCAGGAACTGGCCCATGCGACATGTGTCCATCCGTTGCTGATCCGTTGCTCTCCGCTCGTCCTGTTCCTTGCGCACTTCGTAACGGATCCGTTCCGTCTCCGCCAGTCCCAATTCTTCAATGAATCCCTCCATGCGTTCCGCGCTATCGTCATGGCCCCGGAAGAAGCGATCGTAGTCGCGTAGCCAAACAAGCGAGGAACCGGCACCTTCGGCGGGTTGGTGATCAGTGATCTGACCTTCGGGGACTGATCAGCAAATGGTACCTTTTGACCGGGGCATGCGCTCGAACTCCTCGACCAGGTCGTTGAACATTGCCATGTGGTCGGCAGATGAAATGTTCAGCGGACCGTTGACCAGCACAGTGACTGGCAGGTTGTTGGCCCAGACAACGCGGTCCAACAGCCACGAGGTCTCGCGCAATTTGGATTCCTTCGGAAGGATCTTCAACGCGTCCAGTCGGGTGCGAACGGCCAACGAGCCCACAATGGCACCGTACCAATAGACGCCGGCGGCAACCAACACCAGGCTGGAAAAGTACCTTCAACGGAGAGGGGGTGGGACACTGTTTATTTAAGTGTGTGGTACTTAACCATTTATTCTAAACTTTTTGCTGCCCGAAATGAAATTTTTCGCGCTCGAATTTCCACGCCGACCGTATTGATTTTTTTTGTTCCCAACATTTTTTCACTGGAGAAAAATTCCTTAAATTTGGCCATTTGTTAGCCCAAAGAATGGCAATTAGAGCAATTCTTTCGTAGGTCGAGCTAATGGAACCGGAGTGCGGGCGCTCGCGCCTCTTTTGTAGTATCCGCCGAGACTTGGGTTTTGGTAGAAAAATTCGCAAAAAATTTTTTTGTGCCTTTGTGTTAATAAAACTCATTTTGGATAAAAAATCATCAACCGCTCGTTATAGTTTATTCGGGTAGTGTACATTTAAGAAGTTAGGCCATCGATACAGACTAGACAAGCAAGGACAGAGTGAAGCAGTACAAAGTCAATGAATGAATGTCATTTGTAGTGTTTGTTACTTTTTTGCACGTTACACTTTTTGCGTTGCATAAACATGCCTAAACTCGTCAAAAATTCGGAGTGGTGTGCTTGATGACAACTGACTGTCTTGCGTTCCAAACACACCTTGAAAAGCTTCCCCCAAAAAGAGTGAACTCCTTCCCCCGAGTGACCTGTTCGTCAGCAGTGCACAGTATGCGTCCAGCATTGCGCGCAGCGTGTTTCTTGCCCGCTCTCCGTACTCCCTTCTCTTCACCGGCGACCACTTGCGCGTTCCGCGTTTCGGTTCGCTTAGCACCAATGCGACCTCTTTCTGTGGCTGCGTCTCCTCCGCACTATCCGTTGCAACTTCAAAGTGCGCTGAGAACTGCAAAATTGGGCAGAAGAGGGCCAACTGAAGGGCATAGTCAAGCGCAAGGGCCAAAGCGGTTCCGAAACAGAACAGACGAATCTCTGAACAAATGGGGAGCAGCATCCTGAGATGAACTCTCTTCTTGCCCTGACAACTGCTGGTCTTGTTGCCTTGTTGAGGCCCAAATTTTGCTTACCTGGAGTCGGTGTGAATGCGCCGATGCCAAATGAGATCACGTTGGTCAGTGTTGTGACGGTAATCGACGGGCCTACGTCCGTGATCACCATACGCATGCGGTGCGCGGGCTGCACAACGTGAACACAGAGTTGGAACCAGCGGTGCATCAGCAGGAAGCCGTCGTCGACGCCGATGCCGAGGATCAGATAGGGCAGGATCAGCAGGAAGGAGTTGATCCGCTGCCCGACCATGGCCATGGCGCCGTAGGTGGCACCGATGGCCAGAAGGGGACAGAACACGGTGAAAGCCGAGACCAGCACGCCGCCGAGAGGGCCCAGGCGACAGCCCTGCAGACGAACGGTGCCGAACACTGAACCGATTAGGGCGGAAGCATCTCGTTACACACATTCGAATTTGGCGCCAAATTACCGTTGACGGTGACGAACAGCGCGACGGTGGCTATGCCGGCGGCAAAGAAGTGCACATTCTCGCGCGCATCGCGCGTCATTTCGTGGTTCAGGATTTCCACGCCAATCACCTTTTGTGTTCCGAAAAAACATTCCTCTAATAAGTTCCAAGTCATGGGACACACCTGAACATCGAGCAGGTCATCTCTGAACCGGAAACGCAAATAGTCGTACACGGACATCTCCCACGCGTTCAGCTGTGCGTTGCGCAACTGCGTCGGGCGGTCCGCATGGAAAGTGAGCACCACCAGCTGCACATGGTCCATGTTAGTCACACGCTGTTCCGGCGTCCTCGACATGTTCAGGCTGTTGTGTTGCAAAGCCACACCGAACAAGTACCATTCCAGGCGGACCTGGAAGGAGTGCACAGTGGCCAGCGGGAAGCTCAGGTTCTGTTGCAGTTTTGGCTGCTGTTCGGTGGTCATTGCCTGCTCCAGGCCGTCCTAGGATTACCAAGCTTGAATCGGATTTCCAACAACTGAAATATTTTCAAGTTCCCCCAGTGATCCGTGAGGTTTTCAAGATTCTTAAGGACAATTCAGGCCTTAAAATGAGACATTCCCTAACACAGTCCTAACTACATTCATCAATTCACAAGAATCCTTGGGGGCTAATTTCCAGCAGTTACCACGAAGAGTTCTAACGGGAAGTTGAACTCGCAGTAAGGATGGCACAGGTCGGCGTAGGTGAAGGGTGGATCGCCATTGCCCAGGGAGACGTTGAAGTCCCGCTGGAGGAACTGATGGAAGCGCAGTGCCCTGGTCAGCAACTCCAGCTTCAGCATGTTGCCGTCGGCCTGTTTGGAGCGGATCATCACCAGCGTCTTCATCGGGTCCCCGGAGGCGTTCCAGAAGGCGCGCATTGCGCTGGTCTCGGCACGGGAGGGCGCGTTCTCGGGGGTGTACCCATCCCTGATGAAGTCCTTCAGCTGCAGATGGACTATGCCGGAGCAGAGCAGAAGTGCCAGTGAAGTGCTGAGCAACGCGAACGGCAGGGGCCAACGCGCAAGGACGCGTCCCAATACGCCGAACAGTGCGCGGATGAAGAGCATTGGAGAGGAAGAAGGGAAGGCCCACTCTGATGACTGAATGAATACTGATGGGCAGGGAGGACCAGTCAGAAGCTCATAATAAGACGGTGAAAGCAAAAGAGGCAAAGGGGACAGACAAAAAAACAAACAAACAAAACAACAAAAGTTGGGTGAAATAAACAACAAAACAATGACAAATGCTCCCGTGTCCCGTCCTGCGCATTATGCTTTTTCGTAAAAATGATTGTCGATGCGATCGATCCCTTTCCATTTGTGCAAAAGACACACACACACGCGTGCACGCACACATGTAGCATGATGCCAACACCCACTCGTAACGAGCTTGCACAAGTTTAAGGGTTTTACTACCACTTTATGCATCTCTCATTGTCAGTTTCCATTCCATGCCAATGCCACATGTCTGTTTGAAATTGATTCGCGGGTTGTCTGCAGCAGCCGGCAGAAAATCTACGACTGATGGGCCATTCGCATTTCATATTTCATACTGTTTTAGGGAAGTTTGCCTGATTCTGGGTTTTAATGTGCCCATTCATTATCCTAGACCCAGAAGGGGTACCCTGAACCGGAAACAGGCACATTTTTCCGAAAAAAAAAGTTTTTTTTGCGAAATTATTTTCGAACAATTTTTTTTCGGAAACTTTTTTTTGGCAGCCTAAAAACATCTACAATGGTAGATGTTTTTAGTCGAGGAAGGAGAGGAGTCATGGAGGAACTCACTACAACGGTTTTTTGGATGCCTAAAAAATATATAGAAAATGTTTAGAAGATTGGTAACTATTCGGGACGGACAACTCGGTACAGACAACTCGGGACGGACAACTCGGGACGGCTCTTTGAGTTGCCTAACTATATGCTTATCAGTATCTCTAGAGTTCTTATTTTAGATTTTTATCCAATACGACTTTTTAATTGATTTATTTTATTAATCAAAATTTTCAAGGGAAATTGTTTAGGCCGTTTTTTAAACGTGTTTTTTCATAGTGTTTTTAGGTCGGCCATAAATCAGAAAAAACTATTAACTGAAAATAATCGACGGTAATAGGGATCGACGGATATTAACTAAGAAATTATCAGATAAACTCCTTTTGATGATTATGTTGCGTAACTATTCTGGATATAGCTTCAGAGCCAATAGGAGAATGCGCTACCCGGG
>JAEHOM010000145.1:0-15614 GCA_016433075.1 Hoplolaimus columbus | reverse complement strand
GAGATTAGAGAAAGAGATGAGAGAGAAGAGATAAGTGCATGAGAAAGAAAAGATGTAGAGAGAGAAGAGATAACTCGAAGTAGAGGGAAACTTTTCGCTTCAAAGTTTACCTCGGGGGAAAAAATCTCGTTGCCTACGCTCGACAATGTGGCACCTCAGTATGGGCCCCGATGGGCCTTCATATTTCGAGCCGTAATTTGTGCATCTGCATCACCCATTGCAGTCGAATGCGCTCCAACACCAACACACTGCTGGCGATGGTTGCTCTGGCGGACATGCTCTTTCTGTGTTCCATGTTCCCCCACACGCTCCAGTTCCACCACACTGTCCTTGTGCGTTATCCCCGTCTCCGACACTTTGTCCTCTACACCAACCTCCATGTCACTGCGTTCATTAATGCGTGTGCTTTCGCTAGTGCTTGGTATGTGTTATGTTCATATAAAATATACCCCTCCGTTGACACTCCCTATATCTTTCGTATGGGGGCGGGGATCGGCAATGAAAAAATATCAAAACGGATAGTATCGAGAGGAGATTAGCAAGGTTGGTTGATCCTCCCTACTATACTACTGTATGGTTATGTTTATGGCATTCCGATTTGGTAAATAGGAAATAGCCTTTAAATGCAATAAAATGCGAAAAAGTAGTAGGGGCGTGAGCAAAATCCGAAAACTTTCCAATTTTTTCGGGAAATTTTTGGGAAAAAAATCTACAATTTGTACTGACCCTCTTTCTTGCCCACCCTTGTTTCCACACATGTCCAAGGGGGGAGGGGGTCGGCTGGTTGCCTGCGAAGTCAGCCCTACATGCTGGGACGAAAATTTCGATTTTTATTGCATTTTTACTAATAAATTTTTCGTTTTTGCGTAGTCCAAAACGTTTTATTGCATTTTTACTGATAAATTTTTCTCGGCTGCGGCGTGGTGGGCTGGTGGGGGGTCAGACCCCCCCCCCCTTGGATATGTGTGCTTGTTTCATTCTTACAAACCCTCCACCTGTGACACTCCCTGTATTTTCGTACAAGAGGGGACTGAATGGTATTGGTGGAGATAAGCAATGGAGGCGTTACGGTCGTCAGTTGACTCCCCTTCCCCCCCCCCTACTATTTTATGCGTGGTTTTTATGTCTTTAATGGTGGAATTATTATTTTTTGATTTAAGAATTCTTTCATAAATTTTCAACATTTAAGCATACATGAAATGGACATTCTTTTCCCCTCTTTGAGGCTTGTTGTTGCGGTCAGTGTGGAACGGATGACCGCAGTGCGGTGGCCCCTGCGAGCACGTACCTTCTGGACACGGGCCAACCTCATCCGTCTTGTGCTGGCCATCTGGCTTCTGTGTCTGCTGTCCTCCGCTCACTCCCACTTCAGTCACACAATCCAAACCGTTCAACGAAACAATACAGTGCTTGTGGAACATATGAAAGGGAACAGAACACGCATTGTGCAGAAGGTGGGAGTCGATCTGAAAGCAGGGACGGATCTAGGATTTTGGTTTAGGTGGGGATCACCCATGGTGGGGACCAAAAATTTCGTGAAAATTTCCGGCGCGCCTTCGGCGCGGCGAAAATTTGTGCAAAAATTGACATTTTCAGACTAAAACGGCATTTTTCAAGCAAAAAATGCATTTTTAGACCAAAAATAAGTCAATTTTCACTTTTTGGACAGGGAAATTCAACTTTTTTAGGTTTTGTGGGGTGCCGGTGTGCCGATAGGCGCCACCGGGAAAATTTTTGGTATTTTAGACCACTCCTGGTTAAATTGGTTTTGACCAATTTAAACGAAATTTTTCGAATTTTTCCCTTTTGCTCCCCCGGCTGCCGAAAAAATTTTTTGTTTCGTTTGGGGGGACGGACGTACCCAATACCCATCGTACCCCCCCTTCCCCTAAATCCGTCCCTGTCTCAAAGGTTATTACTAATAAGGATTTTTCACCTTAAATTTTCTGTATCAAGCAATGAATTCATTAACCCGATGAAGATGCAGCAATTTCAATTTCTCCTACCTAAATTCTTTTTAGACATTGAATATTTTTTATGCAGATGTAGTATGCTCTTAACTCTTAAATGCTTTTTGCATACTTGCAAGCTTGCAACTAACTTATGGTCACAGGTGGCCCTTCAGTCAACCATCCGTCCGGGCTGGGAGCGCATTTGGCGTCTGTTGACGACACTGAACGTGTTCACGGGAGTGCTCGCACCTGTTCTGCTGGTACTGCTCACCAACCTTGCTATCCTTGATGAGCTCGGGCGCGAGCGACGACGACGCAAACCATTTGCGGAGGATAGGAGGTCAAGCTTCACGGGCACTGGCATTGTGCATCTTCAAGGCACCGCCGATTTACTGCCTTCGCCTTCCACTCGTCAGCTGCGCCAACACCGTAGGGCCACAATGCACGTGATGGTCATCGCCGCCACATTCGCACTTTGCCAAACGCCTTCTGCAATGGTACACCTGTGGGAAGTGTGCTGGCCCCAAGTGGGCCAAAGCCCTCTCTTTCGCTCAGTGGCTGTCCTCTCCAACTCTTTGGTAAGCTTGCATTTTTGGTCTTATTGATTTCTTTTATCAATCAACCATCTGCCTATCTTTCCTTATTTCATTTCTTTTCAGGTTGTGACAGGCAAGATGGCCAACCACTTCCTGCTCTGTCTGTGGAGTGCACATTTCCGTAACAGTGTGCGTTTTTTTTTTGCAGGGATCTGGTATCAGATATCTGGTATTTGGTCAGGTACTTTCAGGTGCGCCTTGTGCTCAGTGACTTGTTGGGGCAAAGAAGGCGGTCACTGGACTCGGAGAGACGACTTCTGCCAAGCAAGGGCATGATGCGGAATGGCGAGAGTCCCAGCGCGAATATGATGCACGGAAGGAATTCCCAAGGGCGGCAATATGAGCATCAAAACCATCTGACAATAACGGAAGGAAGAAGGCCTGAAGAACGCTGAAAAGCTGATCGGTAGTAAGGTGGCAAATGGTCGAGCATATACCATATACTTGTAAGTCTATATGTAGCAAGCAGATGCCGTCAATGTATGATGGCGAAGAAAGCTTCTTCATTGATTATCATTTGTGATGTTTTTGAATCTCGTCTTCTTCGTATAAATTGTCGATATTTTGGCGTTTTGTCGTACTTTCAAGTAAAACAAATTCAAAGTAAAATATACGCTAACCTAGAGATTTTGTGGAAAAATGATAATTTTAGATTCATGCTTTCCGTTCGTTGACCGGAGCCAGAATAATTTCGGAACATTCTCGGGGAAATTTTCCCGCCTAGACGTGCGAAAACTGGACAGCAAAATTATGAAAAATATCTTCGGTTTAAAATAATTTCTATAGTACATGAGAATGATGGTTGCGCTCATTTGGTTTCTTAAATACAAATTTATATTTCCGTTCTTCATCTTTTATGATTAAATTGATTTTGGCCGTCAATAACAACTGCAATGGATGATGTCTCTTCTGGCCGTTCTTCATCGCCAAAAGTGAATGTGCATTTGGCCCTGCCCGTCCAGGTTGAGGTATCGCAGCTGTTCTCCCTGGAACGTCACTATTTGCCACTGGGCAAGTGTGGAGGTTTTCCGGCTTGGCTGAACCCCGCCAACCTGCCGTCCACTGCGGAGCTGACATGTCGGGTTCGTTCGACTTTCCTTTTTTTTTTGGTTTCTCATTATGTTTTCCGCAGAATTGCGGTTCCCCGATGGCATTCCTTCTGCAATTGTATTGTCCCGGCGAACCGGCTTACGCCTTCCATCGAGTCCTTTATGTGTTCGTCTGCCGAAAGGGCCTCTGCTCAAAAGTAATTTTGCCAAAATTTGTTCGACTGTTTTATGCGACGCGTCGGACTTTTAATAGAATCTTAATTTTTATAGAATAAATTGTAAAAAGGCTATGCAAGAGTGACAATCTTTGAAGATGCGAGCTTTGATTGTTTGGCAAACGCACAGCTTTCCCACGCAACAAATGCATTAAAAATACTTTCTAATTGTTCATCAACAAATGCAAATACTGTTGCCAAAATGATACGAGCTTCATTTGTTATTTTATTTGCATGGATCTTTTTGGAACAATTCTCCGTGTTTTGTGCATCATAAAAAGTTTGTTCATAAAACATTTTCCTTCCAAAAAACTTTGCAAAAACACACAACAATGAAAATGCAATTTTTTCAAATTATTGAGCTTGTGATAATCCTCATCATCTTCGAGCGACTAAAATTTCTGTACGCGAAACCAGCCCATCATTGCTTCTCTCCAATGCAAACTCCGAAATACGCCTATTTCCACACCCATTCGCACCAAATCCCAATTTTTCGGCCTAAAATTTATTGCACTGTCTCATTCTTTTATTTACTTTAGGAACTTTTTCAATCAATTTTTCAGAAATCGTCTGTCATTGTTTTGTTTATTTCTTCTTTTTTCTTCTTTTAGACAAATGATGCTTCAAATTTCGCCGCTTTCCGCTGTCAGCTTCCGCGCGAAAATCCCTTCTACCACCCGACCGGGACACCGAATCCTGCGACGGACGGCGAAGTGCCCGACCCGTTCTTCGACTCCGAAACCTATGCTCGACTTTGCGTGGTCTGCGGCTGTCATGCAACCAAACGATGTGCACGCTGTGCAAAGCGCTGGTACTGCTCGCGCGACCATCAAATAATTGTAAAGAATCCCCACATACTTAGCTTGGAGTGAATTCCCTTACTCTCTTTTTACCCTGAAAATGCAAAAAGAAAATCAAATTACTTATGTATCGCTTTCTTCTAGAGCTTGGGCAGGCATATACAAGTGAACTCCCGCATGCATGCATAGGATGGTCAGGCAATGTGTACAATTAAAATTTATAAACAAAAACTAATAAAAAACAAAAAAGGAACTGATTGTGAGCAAAAAAATGAAAATTTCCCATATTTTTCTAAAAATTTTTGGGGAGACCATGCAAAATCAGGACTGATTCCTCGGTTCCTCCCTCCTTGATGCAGATGGAGCCAGGAAAATAGTGGAGGGGGTCGTATGGTGGCGAGAATGTTCAACCCTTCAACCACCACAAAATACAACAAATATATGTCAATACTGACATTAAGTGAGTGAGATACGCAAATATTCGGCCTAATAATTAAAAAACGGTTATTTGAAACGTTTGGATTTTAAGCAGAAAATAAAATTTAAAACAGAATTTAGGATTGGAACAGCGTACATAAGGGCCATTGTGTGAGCAAAGAAATGTTGGAACACTCGCAAGGAGGTCGGACTTAAATTAAAAAAAGCCTTTGATTTAAACTAATGAATTGTATGTTTTTGGACTTTTTTGTATGAAATGAATACTTTTTATCTGTGTTTTATTTATTTCAGTCATAGATTCTCTGACACAAACAACTTCCTGTGCTGAAAAGGCCGAACAATGTGCCAAACAAGGATTCACGTTGAAAGAGTACGGGATCGAACTTTGTTCGGATGAAGCGGAAGATGACGGCAAAAGTGAAGAGAACGACGAGCCAAAGGAAGACGACGAAGAAGAAGAAACCGATGAGGCAGAAGAAAATGGTTGGACAGAAGTGGATGCGCAACAGGCCTCACTAAAGGAAGCGGATCGGCAATGGCTCAAGCGGTATCAGGTCTGTTCTTCTCTTTTGTTTTTCTAATAAGCAGCGCCTAACCATAGACTTGGAAGCAAACAGGTCATTAGATCGATACGCTGTATAGTTTACCCGTAGAAAATGGTTCGCTAAGTCTAATTCGGATATAAAACGACGCGAAGACAAAAATTGAGTGAAATTTCTCTCCAAAGGACGGCACACATCCGTTCATGGCCAGAGAGCTTTCGCTTTTCAATTCGATGCTAAAGAGCTCAAAGTTTGCGCGGTTACACCAATGCTCCGTCTCCATCAGCTCGTCCTCCCTTGCATCTACTTTACACCCAGAAATCCCCTATCTTGCTTGTCTGCTTTGAGCTACTTTAACCTGAAAATGTTTTTATCTTGTGTTGCTTGACGAAATCTCCCTTTTCTAGCCATAATAGGGATTGACCTGCTACTTGTAATTCAATCCTATATATTTAGCTTAATAATTAGAAACCTATGTCGCTAAACCTATGGCCAAATTAACCTAATGCCTAATGAACGCTTCTTAAATATCTCAATAACATATTACTATAGGCGAGTTTCAATAGGAAGAATGGGATTCAAATGGTTAGAATGAATGCATTATTTTGAGCACACTTGACCCTTGTAATCGCCTTATTTCTTTTTTACAAGATTGATTCAAAAGTTTCTATGGTGTTGTTGCATCTTTATGATAATTTCTATAAACTTTCAAAGAATCCTTATGTTATCTGTTTTTCTGATTCACAAACATAGGTATACTTGTACGTATGTGATGTGTACCAGGTACATTGGATACATAAGTGATTCATTGCATTCAGAAAAATGCCGAAGCAAACGGAGTAACAGCACGCGACTTGGAAGGTTTGGAAGAAAGCAGAAGAGACCGCGCCTTCCTGCGTTTTAACGCAATGCTCGACCGTTTCCCGGAACAAATTGTGCGCTACCAGCGCGGAGGCGAACCCTTGCCGGCCACGGACCATTCGCCCCTGCCCTCCAGCGTCCCCGACTGCGAGCTGTGCGGCGCAGCGAGACACTTCGAGTTCCAGCTGATGCCTTATTTGGTGGCACTCATGGAACTGGACGAGGAGGGACAACAAAGCGTGGACTGGGCCACTCTGATGATTCACACCTGTTCGGCTAGTTGTCGCATTGCAGATGATGGGTACGCGCGCGAGTTCGCCTTCAAACAGGACTTTGTGTCGCCAAGTGAAAACAAAATGTGATTGGTGTTGATGAATATCGATGGAATAGGGATGAAGAAAAGTTTTAAAACTTTTTTGCGTGGAGTGGGGGAATTATAAAGAATTTCGAGTTGTCTGAAGTCAAACTTTTCAATTTTCAAAATTAATTTGCAATTTAGTAGCAAATTTAATCATTTTCGGTAAAAAACTGAAAAATACTGTACATTACTGAAATTCGGTTCTTATAAAACCTTTTAACATTCCAAAACTATTTTAGCACTTTTTTTTGTAATAATTCCCCCCACACCAGTGATGAATGTTGATCATTGCCTTATTAGTATTGCTAATAAGCATGTTGTTGTATGTTTGTTAAACAGTCAAAAAGGAAAGAAGTAATGATGATCATTTCCTTGCGAAAAATTTTGATGGATTTCCGTTTTTTACAATTTTTAAAATATCCATTAGAGTAACAGTCAGTGCGAGAACAGACCAATCGCATATGCTAAGCAATTATATCTAACAAGTAAGTTTCATTTTATTATATCACTTAACCGTTTTTCTGGGACAATCGATAAAAATTAACAAACATTGGGCAGCAAGGGGAGCGGGAATCATTCCATCCCATCTCGTTATCATATCGATTAATTTTTTCTAAATTTTAAAAAGACCTTGACGCCCGAAGCACTAGGCTTAATTTTCTGGCATTCCCTCCCCTTTGCCGACCTATTTGATGAAACAATATAAATAACATATGATGGAAGTCATTTGCGAAATCGTTTGAAAAGTGGATGCCGCTCGTCTGCGCCTCTTTTTCCGCCCTTCTGCCCTATGTAGCCCATCATGTTTGCGCCCGAAAAGGCGGCCAAGTCCGCCTCCCGCCTGACAGCCTTTAGCAAAAAAAATGAGTAAGATATCCAAAAGTTCAGTCGGAAAGTACCCTGCCGGAAGGGACTCCGTCCAGCGTCTCCTCCTTCGTTTCTTCCTCCATCGTGTCCGCATCTGACGCTTGCAGTACTTGGCTCAATAGCTTCAACTGTTCGTCCTTGCTGCCCAAATCCAACGCTTCTTTCGCCATGTCCGGAAATTCACTAACCACCTATGAACCCAATATATGGTAGCTCGAAGCTCGCGATATCTGACCTTGTAAGCGTATCCCTGGTTCACAAGAAAGCGTTGCCGCTTTCGCGAGTAATTCATCTCCACAGTGTCCTGTGAGACCAGCGAGTAGAAGTAGGCATTGAACGCGTCCGTGCTGTACTTTTTGGCCCTCAGAATTCGGCCTAATCGCTGTGCTTCTTGTCGCCTTGAGCCTCCGTGTGCACTGATCTGGATGAGCACATTGGCCTCAGGTAAATCAAACGAAGTATCGGCCACCTAAAAAGTCTTTTGGATTAAAGTAATTCATGTTTTCCATTATAAATGGCATAATGCTTTTTTTAATACGTATATTTGTGATTTAAATGCCAAAAAGAAACCTAAACAAATTTTATGATCAAACATTTTACAAACAATTTAAAGTTTCTCATTGCAAAATCCACTAACCTTGGAAACAAAGATTGTGTTCACTTTTGGATTGAACTGGAAATTCTGCAGAATTTTCATGCGCTCGGCCTGCGATGTTTGGCCAAACAGATACGGTTTGTTCATTTGGACAGCAAACTTTTTCAATGCGAACACATTGTCAGAGAAGACGATAATCTGACGGTGAGATAGTTGGTTATGTTTTTGACAAAAAACTCACTTTGTCATTGCGACGCTCGTGAAATCGTATGAGATATTGGCAGACACGGTACTTGTTCGGGTTCATCACGGCTAACAGCAGCTTCCGATTGATGCTGGACTTCAGGTAATAGTCGAAAAATTCCGCCGTCATCGGGCACCATACCTGAATTTCAGAAAGTTCATGGATTTTGTGTAGTTGTTTGACCTCTGCGCATTGCACTTTGGCAATATGCCCGGCCTTTTGAAGTTCCATCCAATTGGCTTCGTATATTTTGGGTCCGATCAGAAAGTTCAGGTCCGTGATTTTGTCATCCTCGCGAACCAGTGTGGCCGTCAAGCCCAATTTGCAATGAGCGCGGACGATTGTTAGCACACGACGGAACATCTTTGCCGGAATGGTATGGACTTCTGGGAGTTTCAAAGTGTTGTCAATTCAGGAAACGAAAATCACCATCCAAAAGCAGCAGACCCCACTCCACGCTTTCAATATAACGCATTGCTTCTTCGGCCATATAAGTGCGCTTTCCAGTATAGGCAACCTGGAAAAAGACAAAAGGGATTGACGCACAACTAATGGAAAGATTTTGCAATCACTCACTGAGTGAGTGAAAACTTTAGGGCTAATTCCCTAACCTAAAGATTTTTCCTAGCTACAACATCCATGAAGAAGGTAATCGATAAGTCGATAACATTATCCAAATTCTCCATGAATTTCTTTATTATCAATGCTTTGCATTAGTTATTCTTTTTTATGGTTAGATTCTGATGGATGATGATGCGTGCTAATTAATCAGTACCATGGAGTAGGTGCTGATGCAGACCATGGGTTTGCCAGCATCTGCCCCAGATGGAATCTGATCACGGGCATCGCGTGTAAAGCGGATGATCGACCCGTCCTGGATGGTTGACCACAGCTGGAAAAGAGAACATCAGTCAGTCAGTCAGTTAGTTGCTGTTTGGTCGAGGAAAGCACTTTGAACTGTTGTCTCCACTGCTCCACCGACACATTGCTGGTCGCAAGACAAAGACACCGTTTGTTGATGGTCGCAGCCGCCGTCACTCCCACCAGCGTCTTCCCAGCGCCACAAGGCAACACAATGACGCCCGAACGGGCACGACTGTTCCCGAACATTTTGCGCAAACTTTTCTCCTGATAGGGTCTGAACAGTCGAAAACAATCAAAAGCAGCAAAAGCACAAACACAAACACACCTGAGCGTTGTTGTCGGCTTCAAGTCGATGTTCAGATTCGGGTTGATGGTGTCGTGTCGGAAATCATATTCAGCGAGCAGAGGGTATTCCAATTCGATGCATCGCTTCTGGACTGTTTCAATACTTTCCTGTTGAACTTAAAAAACAAAAAATGAATGATTAAAATACATTCGAAAGAGAATGGAAAAACCTTTTACTTATTTATCGGAATTTATTTCCAACGATTGGAACTAAAAATAGAATGCAGCTAAAAAGTAATCATCAAATAAGATTTGTCAGTTTCTATGGAAGATCATTTTTCCAAAGCAGATTTTTCATAAGTATTCACGGTAAAGTGAGAAATGGTTTTCTCGAGATTTATTTTAATTTTACGCGATTATAAGGCATTTTTTGTGCAAATAAAAACCAAAATTCTTTTGTTCTTAACCGTCTCAAATCCCCAGCCTGTAAGTAAGACGTACTACTTACTGCAGGTAAGACTACTCCATGAACAGTTCTGTGGACATACATGCGCAAAGGAGGATGGGTCAGTTCAGATTGTTTAGAAAAAACGAAAAGATACAAATTATTTTTTTTCACAAGTGTCGTACCACACATGCATTTGAATTTTGATCCTGAATACGTGCCTGGAAAATCGGCTATAGAACTAACAGGTAAGTTTCTAGTTCACTATGTCAAAAAAATGAAAGCATGAGTGTGAGAGAGAGAGCGCGAAAGGGAAAATGAAGATTAAGAAAAATACCCTCAAAAGTGAGCACTTCCAGATTTCGTAACGCCTCCGCGTCCTCTTCATCCTCCTGTTCCCCAGTAAGCTTCTCGAAGAACTTGTCAATGTCCTCCGGCACTTCGGTTCCATCGCCTGCCTTCTGGCTCGTCTCCTCTTTCTCAGAGGTTGTCTTCATTGAAGAAAGGGATGACTGGCTGCTTGGAAAGTCAATTTGGCTTTTCTCTCCAATGGTCGTTTGGCTTCTCAGTGCTCCCATGCCATTCGAGCCCTTCCCGTCATCCACCAAACATTCCTGGATCACTTTGTCCTTCAGCAGACGCTGGATAATGTCCGAGTGCCGTGACTCGACAAAGTAAGCGTTCTTCTTCAACACCAGCTTAACCTTTCCATAGCTGAGTGTGCACACCTTGAAAGTGAGTAAAAAAAGTAAAAAGATAATTGAAATGATCAGACCTCAATAAACTGCTTGATTCCGTTGGGAAGAGAGTGTTTGCAGAGCCTGTCCAGATACTCGACAATGTCCCCCGTTTGGAGACCGATGGACACAGCAGCGTACAGTGAGTAAGCAGTCAGCTGGTATTCGTGGATGTGTTCGGGACGACAAATTGGCTGAATGAACATGATGGAGTTGGACTGACTTGTGAGCATTCAGAACATAAAGTTGCATTTATTTCCGAACTCTCCCGATACATACGGGCGAAATAAGGAGTCCATCGCCTACCTCGGCAATTGCAATGAGGAAATCAGCGGCATGTTTGTAGACGGGCGAAAAGGACTCCAGGAAGATATGCCCGTCGGGTGCAACCCATAGGGGCCGCGATGCATGGTCTCGCTTCAATTGCACTTCACTGCGGTAATCGCGTGCCCCGAACTCGTCCTCCTTCTCGCCTTCCTCAAGTCGACGACTAGCGGCCTTTGGCGCTGGAAAAGCAAATTTAAAGCCAATCCGAAAGCAACGCCCAAACATGAACCAACCTGCTACCCCACCACCAGCAGCGGTCCTATCCGTCATTTTAGAAAACAGAGATCTGCTGGCGAAAGAAAATAAGTGTTTTCGATGCGAACTCAGAAATGGCAAATAAATGTGATATTAGGTAGGGGACCAAAGCTGTAACTAAACAATAGGACGAAAATTGGCAAAATAGTAATTCCTCAAGACCGCGACAAATCAGAAATAAAAATTGAAGAGACATAAGTAAAAATATTTCATGGTATTATATACCAACTGTGACCAAGTTTGTGTCATCCCTTTATACATAATTTACATGCACCAGTAACCAAATCTAATAAAATAAGATTATCATGTATGCGTAATAAAGTGAAGGTCGAAAATTGACTATTGTCAGGAGTCAATCCTGCTTTCCTTCCGGCTTGCCCTCATCCCACGCTGTCCGAATCCAGAAAATTAGCACCACGTGGACGAGAACAACAGCGGCGACGGCCGAATATAACATCGAGTCACGAGTCTGGTAACCCAAATAGTCTAAAATACAAAGGTCAGCTTAATTAAAAACACTGTATTTCTAGCAATAAAAGTCATCGAGGAATACTCACGTTCAAACAAAAAGTGTTTCAACAGGAACATGGAACTCAGTGGGACACACAAAATCAAGAAGCTGTATACGAACAGGCTCTTCACTCGACTCTGCACCAGTGGATCTCGCAGCTTCGGAATCACGTCCTCCATAAAATTATTTGAACACTTAATTTGAATATTATTTAGTTGAAAATGTGTCAAAACAAAAAGAAATTTTGTATAAAATTTAAGCTCTTTTGAAAAATTTCAATAATAATATACATGCCAGAATTTATGCTACTAATGTTCTCTAATGATTCTTCCTAGAGGCAGTAAAGAAAATAGTAAACATGTTCTGAAATAGATGGGCATTATAAGATGAAAAGATGCATGAATGAAGAAGTGATTGCTCTTCCAGCTTGATCAGGTTTACAGTCAGTGCTTTCTGTTCCTAGTTTGTTTATTTTCTTCTTTTCTATTTTTAAAATAAAAGTATTTCAAGATTTTATGTTAACTTATTGTTTTTGATAGGAGTCTGTCATATGCACATGCATATGTAACTCAAGCGCGTGTCAGATCCCTGCCTCTCATCTCTGTTTGGTATCAATTTTGGTTCCACATCTGATTTTTTAATTTCTCGAACACACATTTTTAGGCAGAAAAGCACTGGTTATCATCGGGAGAAAAAGGCATTTGAAGAGAAAGAACCATTGATTGGAAAGTGGAGAAAGGATAGAGAGAGAGCCAGATGGAAGTCGTGAAAATTGCAAATGACAAAATGCAGGGTGTAATAATGAGCTCGTTGGTCAAAAATTAAGAAAAATTAAGAATGAGACTAATGGGATTTTTCGCATATGACGAAAATTCCATGATAGCTTTTTAAATCGGTGGTTGCCTAATCAGTCTATAAATAAGCTTAGTTAGAACACTCTATAAGGGAAAGAGCTCTTTATTATGGAATACACTTGGACAAATACAGTATATTATCCTCTCTATTCAGTCTTCTTGCTAGCACCTTCAACAGCTTCCACTTGCTGGGCATATTTGCTCTCATCGCTTAATGAATTTAGTTAGTTAAAAACAACTTCCGCTAAAAATCATAAGAAAAAAGCTCCCAGCAACTGTTAAAGTGAATCAATTTTTTTTTTTTTTGCATCTCATTTTGCCTCAATTGCAATTTGCAAAAGAAACAGCCGGTTATCCAGTCATTTATTACTCGCCAGAATAAAATGAATAAAAATTCTTGTTTACCAAATGTCCCATGTAAATGATCAAATGCAATGAAAAATTGAAACATGTGCAAAATGAAGTGTTTTATGCACTCTTAAGCCCAAACTATTATTACATGCCATTCACGATGATGTCATTAAGTAAACTAACCTGAAAAAGACTAACTGCGAGATGGCTTGGCTACGTGCATTCGAGTCTATGAGGGCCTTATTCTGATCTTCTCCAAGTTGCTCCACCTCCATTGGTCCCTCCATCTCTGCTAGATCACTGGCAGGTATACTATCTCGACGACTCCCTTCAACTGGAAGATGTTCGATACTCTTCTCCTCATTGTCACTTCCAGGAATTGATCCTCGACGAACTTGCATAGGTTCTCCATCGGTGTCAGTTGAACTTCCAGTACAGCTACTCAACGATGAGCTCAGTGAACTAGGTAGAAATGGTATAGATATTATAGAATAAGCGTGGGCCATATTCTTCCGGGAAAAGTCAAGATCGGAATATCAGAAGGACATTGTAGCATTTACTGTCAGATTATTTTGGCGAGATCAATCGTAAGATCCGTAAAATTAATCTGAAACGAATGCGAAGCTAAAATTCAAATATATTCAGGATCTATTTTACACATATTTTTTCTTTCCGCTTAATCTCGTCAAAATAATCTGACAGTAACGACTATCTCAAAAATAAATAATAAAAATAGTAAAAATGTTGCTTTTATTCTTATAAACTATAATACTTTAAACTATAATAACTTATTCTTATAGACTAATAAGTTATAAGCTTATAAGTATAAGCTATATTTGTTTTTTAAGATTATTGAATTATGAATTAGGCTATAATAACAAAGCGATTGAGATAGAGAACCCGAATTTAACGCAAATTTGGTACTAATTCACGTTGAGTATCACTTGATTCATGTTGAGTATCACTTGATTCACGTTAAAAAAATGAGATCGATATATCGATCATAGAAAAAATAAGGATGGGTCGACCCACTTCTTGACCATCGGAAATTTTGAATCTTGATCTGAAAAAATTGAAAATTTTTCAAAAAAGTCGTTTTCTCAAAATTAAGATCAATTTTCGCAGAATTTTTCGGCTGTTTTTTCTCAAAATTACACTAATTTTTCCAAAAAATTTCCAAAAATTTTTTGGTCGTTTTTCTCAAAATCACGACCAATTTTCTTGAATAATTTAATCGTTTTTCCTCAAAATTACGATCATTTTTTCTCGATTCTAACTCACCACCATCCATTTTGGGTTGCGAAAAAGAATCACTTCAAAATTATCCGAAGAATACATATACAGATTTTTATAAATACTAGTACTAGTAACATGCACCACTTTATAAACAACTTTTTTTTTGTCATTTTCTCACTCAACTGAAAAATCACACTGACGGTGAGCTAATTACTTTTTTTTTTGTTTCATTGCAGTAGGTAAGTCGAAGCATCTCAACCCTTCCCCATTAGTTTTAGGATAGATCATTTCAGTTTCTCCGATCTGTAATTTTCGGATTTTTCTTGAGCTATAAATAACTAAATCCTATTTAAAAAATATTTTGAGTCGTATCCAATGAGTATTCTTGTGATGATAATTAAAACATAAAATGTTCGTAAAACCAATAGTTGAAAAAATATATACACAATAAAAATGGCTGGAAGCCTTTCTCACATCTGGAAGCCCAGATGTGAAATTTTGCGAAATATGAAAGTAAGATATAATTCTGTGTTTGCGAGATGAGACATTTTTAATTTTTTCAGTTCTTGCAAAATTGTACGAGTGTTTATTTCCAAAGGTTATACTATACATCATTTGCTCCAGGTAGAAGTAAAAAAAACTATGTAATATGAAATTCACTCCTTTTTTGAGCAGAATGGGGTTTGTTAACACACGCAATTCTATTTATGCAAATTCAATTCTCACCTTATTGACAACTGATCCCCATCCACTAAAGCTTCGCCACTATCGCCCATAAGCGAAATTTCGTTATCGGTGTTATTAGTCGTGCTGCTATTTGTGGACATACTCTTCCTCCATTTTCAAGTAAAACAATAATGACTTCGATCAAATCCAAAAAATAATATGGCATTTAAGAAACATCTTTGGTGAAGCAAAGGTATTTGATCCAATTTTATGTCAAACATGGAAATATGCAAACAAGGCAAGTAATTACTAGTAGCAATCAAATCTTTGATCAGATTACAGCGTTGTTTTTGAGTCCTTCTCAAAGAGATCTTTGGTCAGAATAGCGCTAGGCAAATAGATCAAGCGTACAACGCCATGTGATACCAGTACAACGACTCCCATGTGTCCCAGCTGGGAAATCGCGGCCATAAAGCGTGCTCCGGAATCCATTCCGTCAATTGGACTGACCATCTGGCAAAAAGCATCCTCAAGCCCCGACAATTGAGCAGTGTACGATTCGGAGT
>JAEHOM010000144.1:0-15635 GCA_016433075.1 Hoplolaimus columbus | reverse complement strand
TCATAGATGGGAGTTTTGGCCTCCACGAGCGAATCAATTTGGGAAATATGAATTTCGGAGTCACCAAACGTACGCGGCTGCGACTGGTTGATGGAAGCAATGATCCTTCTCGCGTTTCGAGCACCAGCGCTAAAAATTATATTTATTTAAAGCTAATTTGTTATTTCAAGACTATAAGTAAAGCCCATCGGTGTGTTTTAATTTTCTATAAAATTTGACTTTCATTGGCGTCAAGAAATCGAAAATAATATTTTTACTCCAATTATTTTTAAAAAATTCATGATAAAGTCTTTATCCCCGTGCGCGTGCGAAGGGGCGAGGGGAGATTTGATGTATACGAAAAGTATGGCAAAACTGGACCCATGCTAATGGACATCTAGAGAAAAAGTCATAACTGACTGACTCCTTGCTGGGAAACCCCTCAACTAGGCCCGTCACAAGTAGCCCTCCATAGGAAAACGTCCCAATTTCCTATAAATGCAATTTTTTCGACCAAAATTTGAGAAAATGGGCGACTACTGATATGAGTGAGCTAGCGAAGCCGAAGTGCAGATGGCGGACCGAAAGCCCGTGCATCCACTATTAATTAGCGCGTGGAGGCGAAGCAGCAAGGACGAAAAAAAAAGTTAAAATATAGCAAGTTCGGGTGTAAAATAAAAAAGAAAGTCGAAACTTTTTTTTTGATTTCCTAATAAAATATTAAAATAACCTGGACATGTCGACATTTACTCCAAGCGAACAGTAACCTGCTCAGAGTAAAAAAAGATTATCTTTGGCATTAATTTCATTATTTTGGTGTGTACCATGTTCATCGGGTGGCGATACATTCAGAAAAACCTACATATCAAATTTTTGAAATAATATGATAACTGATAATTAATGAAAACCTACAGTGTCTACACGAAGCACCTTCTCGTCGTAGATACGGGCTGATTCAGAGAGAAAAACAGGCAAATAATCAGCTTTTCCTGTTGAAAAATGATAAAATCCATCGGATTCATCAAATAAAAATGATAATTCAAGCGAAAATAATTACCCTTGTTGACCAATTTCCGAAAATTTCCGCAAATAAAAATAGTCGTACTTCGGATTTTATCATGAAATTTCTCGTCAACCCAAGGAATCTGGTTATGTCTAAATAGAAGATTATCAAAATTCAAAAACTACCTCGCCATGTGTAAGCCCATGACTGATTTTGATCCCAGTCAGATTATTCTTCTCCACATGTTCACAGAATGTTTTAATCAAATCAGTAGGTGTTGATGGAGCATGGTGTATGTAGATGTGTTCTCCTGCATGCAGTCATTTACTCGATTCACTAGTTAAGTTACCCAAGTCAAAGTCTCTCTCTTTATTCGCATGCAAACGAGTTTTCTTTCATTTTCAGTATCGGAAAAACTAATAAGTGGTGATACTATTTCAAGAAAGTTTATTTTATAACAAAATGAGACAGGACAGACATTAAGAAGCAAACCTGAAAGCTGGAGAGGAGTGCCTATCTTTGAAAAAAAATAGACGAATTTTTTGCGGAAAAGTTACCAAAAAAATTTCTTGTTTCTTTTTTTGGCTAATAGTTTGGCAAACCAAAAATTTATTTATTTAGGTGCCACTTGGCGTCAGGTAAAGTGCAAAAAATAAAACAATAGTCAGAACAACTAAATAAATTTAACACTTACAAAACAAATATTAGAATAAGTAAGAAAATAGGATACAAAAACACATGGAAAAACAAACAAACTGTATACTTTTGCAAGCCAAAAATTAAAGAAAATATTGATTCTCCAAGTTAGAAATTTGCCTGTTGTATAAAGAAAGATTAGAAAGATAGATATATGAGAACAATACGGTCAATTTGCAGTCAATTTGTCTCTAGATGTCTTCATCTTTTATTTCTCCTCCATAAATCTGTGAGACTTTTGTATGACACACTCCCTACAGTAAATAACTTAATCCTTTTTTATCGTGTTTTTTTTCGAACTGAAAATTTAAAACCAGGGACTAACCCAGAATCAAAAAAGTAACAACCTCACTCGTACTAAAAAACCAAGGGATGAACCCTACGAATTCCAGTTCGTATTTACTTCACGGACCCCGAAAATTTTGAACTACCCATTTATAGCTTCAATAGAAAACATATTACTTACCTGATCGGATCTCTGCAACCGCTTCTTCCGGCGTACAGCGTTTGGGCACTTTCCCATGCAGCGGAATAGACAATGTTCGAACACGATCAAACGGCCTTATTCCGCTAAGATGTCGTCGGGTGAAAACCACTTTAGCGATATGCCCAAACCAATTTACAAACATACTAAAATGTATGCAAAAAAATCTGTCATTTATGGGTTACGGCTATCTCATTTCCTAGACTTTATATCAAAAAATTACGGAAGAAAAAGCCATTATCTGCTGGATACAAGATCAGAGGTGAAATGCTTGATTCGAATAAAATTGTTTTTTAAATTTTAGTTGCACGAGGAGTAAATCACAAAAGAATACAGAAGAAATACATAAAATTAAAGGGATATCAAATACAAAGATTGTAAATCAATAAGAATTGAGAATTGAAACCGATTTACACACATGCAAACAAAAGGAAAACTTACAAGTTAGAAAAAAGTTAGAAAAAATAATTTAAACGAAAAAGAACAAATCATCAAAACAAACATAGGTGAAAAAAGGAGAGGTCGACTGGGGGGAGGATCGCTCGCAAAAGGGACAAAATAGGGAGGGGGGTTCGCACGGAAGGGGAGTAGAAGGAAAATACACCCCTAAAAATCAGAAAATTTTATAAAAAATGGTGAAATTTTCCGTGGAAATCGCTGCAACTTTTTAAACCAAAAAAGCGATAACTTCCCGCCCGATTAAAAAATAGTGAAATTTGCCGTTGAAATCGCAACTTTTTAAACCAAAAAAGCGATAGCTTCTTCCCGTTCTTTAAAAAAATGGTGAAATTTCCCATGAAAATCGCATCGCGATGATACATCGCAATTTTGGCATGTGTCTAATAAGAATGCTACAAAAAAGCACACATTTGGTACCCCATCGCAATTTTTGGGCTCTGACCCACCTCCAAAGGCTTTTGACCCCATCCCATCGCTCGCCGGAAGCCGGTTTGACCCTCCCCCTTTTTCATGTATGAAATCAATTGACTGGGCGTGAAATGAAAAGAATGATTCAAAATGAGAAAGATAGCTAAACATAATACCATCAATCAATCACATACCGTGCAAATAGTGTTTTTGTTGTTTTCAAGCTTTTCAACTGTCCCGATGTCAGGCTTTGGAGATTCGGCCATGCCATTACCAAGTTTCATCTTCTTTAGCTGAGGCTCATCAAAAGCAGAAGCATTGAAATTCGTGGTGAAGCTACAACTGATGAAGCGATGAAGCCTAATGGTCAACAAAATACAATTATTCACAATTATTGTAGGCTGTAAATATTATTGACTATTGTGGGCGGGAAACTCGATTTTTTGAGCAAAAAATTTGCAATTTCACGGGAAATTTCATCATTTTTTTCAAAAAGCTTAACCAAATGTTTCGAAAAATCGGAAATTTTTCGATTCTCAGGGGTGTATTTTTTTCACCGTTCCGACACGGGGAAGGCGGGAATGGACACCCGGGGCCGTATCTTAGAAAAAAGGTGCAAGTTACCCCGGGTCATTTGCCCTTACCCTCTGGGTCATTTGCCCGGGGATAACCAAAAAGTCGGGGGATCCCAGGGAATGGGGGGGGGATATCCCCCCGTGCGCAACCCTAAATTCAAAATTCAATTTATTTTTCCTCACGATCTGTTTGTGAGAAGCGCTGTCGGTGATGAGCGAAGTCTAGTGCTCGGCGCTTGCTGTTGCTTCACATAGGCATAGGCGATGGAAGTGGTTGTTGAATCTCTAGAAACGGACAGCGATGATGAGCTGCTGCTCTGCCTCTGCACATACGCTATTGCTGTTTGCGGCTTCGCTGCCTTTGGTCGCACAGTCTGCCGGGCGGAGTCTGCTTGCTGCTGTGAAGTCGAGAGCGGCTGCAGCAGTGACGTAGGTCCGTAGGTGAAGCAAGTTGTTGTTGTTGGTTGTCGTCGCCATCATCGAGATAAGTTGATTGATTGAGCTTGAGTTTTAGCAGAGATCCGTTGAACAGCCAGAGGTGCTGGTCGTTGTTGTTGCTGCTGGACAGGCAGGCGAAGAATGAATGAGCGAGATGGAAATCCGCCAAATCCCAGTACCTTAAATCTTAAATAGGCATCGGCTCCGATTAGCGAAATATAATTTACTATAGAATTCAATAGCCACTTCGTTTCAAAACAAAAAGTAAAATTTTTCTTTTCATGTATATGAACTGACGCAAACTCAACTCTTAACATACATACCTTTCTTGTCTTGCTAACCAATCTAAAAAGCATATTCAGATCCTTGCAATTGCAACATGATCTCAAATTCTCCAATACATATTGGCAGAGTAAAGCAGGGCTTCCAGATGCTCAATTTTCTTTAGGGAATTGACCAATTTTCGTCAAAATTTCCCCCGGCAGCGCCTATCGGCACCGCCGGACCTCCTTTTAACTACAAAGACCGATTTATTGAGGCAAACGTCGATAAACTGTAAACATCATAAAGGGTAAACGGGGCCTTTAGCTCTCTCCGACAAGAAAAATTTTCGAAAATTTTTAATGAAGATAGGCAAATTTTGGTCAATTTTCTCAACAAAATCAGTCTAAAATTCTCAATTTTCCCGGCGGCGCCTATCGGCACCGCCGGCCTCCCAAAAGCTTTTAAGTGCATTTTTAAAAACGACATTTTTGGGTAGTTTAATGCCCTTAAAAAACAAGTTTTCGGCAAAACGAGAAATTTTTAGCTTGAAAATAGCAAAATTTGTAATTGGAGATGTAATGAAATTCGAACGATTCGAATGAAATTTCGAACGAAAAATACACATGAATAAAGAATTTATTAAAAAAAAGTGAAAAATTTTACGTGTGCTTATTTTTGCTCGCGAAATCTTATTTTTCACCTGCGATGTACTTATTTCAGGGTCTGGACACCTGGCAGCCCTGGAGTAAAGCAACGACAGTGTCAGCGTCAATCCCAATCCGTAACTTGCAATCATTTCCATTCGCGTCGACGCAAAATTCAATTTGAATCAATTGATGATGAACCTTTCATTTGACGGTACGTGAATAGGCTGTCCAATTTGTGAAAAATGCACAAAAATACAGAGCAGACAAGCAAAGAAATATAAGTTGAACTTTTATGGAATTTCAAATGTCTTTTACACAAAAATGCATAACCAGATGTCAAATTTACAAAAGTTCAAAACTGAAAATGCGAGGGCTATGAAAAAAATGGCTATGATATTGGCTATGATGGCTATGATAATCAACTTACAGAGTAGCAGAGTACCGAGGTACCGACTGTTCTTTGCACGAGTAAGAGGCAAATGAAGAAAGAATCGCGATAATGAGAAGAAAGACAAAGAAAGCATACATATTTCATTTTCCATAACTTCAAACGGTAAACATAAACACCAGCTTTGCATCTCTCCATTTTTTACCTTACCTGCACAGTGCACACACACATACTTATTGTACTGATTCCTATTACACATGTATTATGTTTTTAGCAAATTTCCCATCACTTTTGTTAACCACACACGCATACGGGCAGTTCTAGCCCAAAAAGGAGATAGAAACCAGAAAAAATACATGAAATTCAGTAAGGGCGAAACTTTAGAAAAAAACTTCCTTACTTCTATATCTATATGTTTGTTTACGCAAATCTCCATTTTTTATATATATCTGGCTGCCCATATGTGTTGGTTGTGTACATATGCATAACACATTTTTTTAGATACATAGCGATTTTTCCAATGGCAACTACTTCAAGCCAGTCATCTATAGCTCAAGAAGAATGGGATCAGCATGGCAAGATGGCTTCAATTGGCGACGTCGCTTCTCATGTGACCGTCGTACCGGACGAAAATGCGGATCCAGTATGGTTCGCAATTGACGCTCTTAATGGTTCACGTAACGTGAACTTTGAAAAACTCATTACACTGGTGAAATCATGTCATTTATTTTGTAAACTTTTTACTGTTACTGATTTGTATGCATTACAATGTTTTGAGAATTTGCGGCGCTAGTGCCAAATGGATTTTTTCCATTTTTTCAACTTTTTTCAAACATTTTTTGCGTATCTTTTTTTAATTTAGTCTACCAGCAGTAGGTTTTTTTTTGTAGGCGGAGAATTTTTCAGAATTTTTCGGGTTAAAAAATCCATTCTTAGGCTTGGTTTTCAAAAAATTTAAAAATGGAAAATTTAGCAAAACCTTTGTCATTCCTCACCTCGAAAACCTGTATGTTGATCGGAATTCAGTGCATTTTTGTTTTTGGTATTTTAGAAGATATGCGGTATTTGGCACTAGCGCCGAATTTGCTAACTTCTCTATTAACATTAGTTTTATGTTGGTTTGTGGTTTCTAAAGCACTTTTTGAAGTCTCACCCAAATGATATGACAGTACTCATTTGTCCCAGCTCCCAGGTGGGGATGGTAGAAGTATCGGGGAGAAACGACCTTTTGTGCCAAAATTGCTAAGTAACCATAATCTGTTTTAGGATTTAGTTTATCTGTTTGTGGTTCTTTAGTACAAATTCAGCGGATTCTATTGCTGTACATACTTCATACTTTATTCATAAATTAACGAATAATAATAACAACAACAAATTTGTACTTCTGCATTTATGTTATACCTTGTATATATACATCACAGGTCAGAGATCACACACTCAAATGTTCTTCTTTTTCAAATTTTTCCTAATTTGCATAATTTTTTTAGGACAACTATGCAACGATCAGGTCGCCGCGGGATTTACTGGAAGGAGATCGCCTGCGAATGTGGTTTTGAGCACCTGAAAAGTGATCGCATTCTGCTGATCAGTTTTGAGCGTGCGTTCGAGTTCTTTGGGGTTTTTTTCTTTTTCTTTCTAAGAAATTGAAATTTTAGACGTTGCTGCCAGGCACTATTCCGTTGTCGTCCTCTACTTGTGCGCCAGATGCGGCTACAAAGTCAACAAGAACTACGAATACGGGCCTTACGGACAACGTTGCAGGTTTTTGAATAACTTTTTTTTTTGGTGACAAAAGCAATTTGGCAGTAATTTCGTTCATTATGATTATGATGAATTACCTTCAAAAGCAATAGATCTCAGAATTTAGCCAATTAGATAGACATTTTGAGCTTTGTTATGACATTTTGAGCTATAGTATGTAGTTTCTAAATTGGAAGTTGTCTTAAATTTTATGTAAAAATTTCGTACAATAACTCGGATTAACTTGAGAAACGACCCTTTTGCTAACAGTAACAGATAGGTAAAATATAAGCTTGAATTTTAATCCGCGAAAAAAAAATGAAATCAAAAAAATGGAAATGGGCGTGAGTGTTTCAATAATCAACCATTTTTTGACCATTATTTACGAAAGAATATCCTTCCGCATTTTGTCTGAAATTTTCAAAAAATTTATGACATTATTGAGATTTCTTATGTGTTCCAACAAAAATTCCTGTCAACGCCTTGATGACGAGTGTTTCCCTTTCACAGTTGGGGTCGATACCGCGGTGGTATCGCAATGGAAGAACAAAAGATTCGCAGCGGTTCGCTCTCCTTGTCCTTGTCGTATGCGGCCGTCGAATTTGCCTTCAAGGCAATGGGCTGGACGAAGGCGCAGTGGGCGGATGGCACGCAACAGTGTCGCGCATGGGCCAACAAATTCGCCGAATTGCTACGCGGACTGTGACCGATCTCCGGCAGATTCCCACTCATGCACATTAGCATCCGTTCATGGGGATCGCTCGTCTAATAAGGAACAAAAGAGCCTGAAATTGAAAAAATCTCCTGGAATTTAATCAAAATCATCATTGGAATAAAATTTAGCGATTCCCCTATTTCCTGCATCATTTAGTTCATTGTTTGTTAGGCTAACTACAAGTCACCTATTCTGTTTTGTATGAAAAGATATAATTGTTTTTTGTAATCGTAATTTAATTTGTAAAGGATGGATAATAATGAATAAATGTTATGTTTCCTTTCGTGACGCGAACTATAGCATGGCCTTTGATGACTGTGAAATCATCTTATTGTGAAAATGCAATTTCCGCTGTATTTTGATTATTAATTACACATCTCAAAAAAAGATGAGATGTTAGTGTTCACATCGTCGGATTAGGAGGTGTCGGACATGGTCGTTGCGGGTTTCCATCGGGGAGCTAGTGTGTTTACATTTGTCGCTCACAGCCTGCAACCGCGACTTTACGTGGTTTCTTTTTGCCATTTCATAAGTAAATAAGAAGAAATAAACCAACAAACAATAATTTGCTTTCAGTTTTACGCTTTGTCACCAGCAGCCCTTTCAAAGGTCCTCCTCTCCGTATTCCCCTCTGTATTCGCCCATCATCATCATCTCCACATCTTCAGCGTCGTCGTCAAGCCCCTCTTCCAGAGCCAGTTCGTCCAGCACATCCGCCTCGTCGTCTTCATAGTCTTCAGCGCCTGTTCGTCCCTCAATGACGCTCTCATCGGTGCCACCGATGCCGCCACTAGTGGAAGGAATGCGACCGCCGCTATCAGCCAGATCATCATCGTCCATGCGCGCCGAACTCTGTGCCACATCCGCCTTGATCGCCCTACGGATATCCTCAATGTGTCCCTAAAAATGAATTGAATATTAGCGAAAACAATTTTTTATTTATTGAAGCGTGAAAGAAAAGAAAGAAAGCATTAATTTTTGGGTCTAATTATTTGTAGACAATTCTTTGATGAAAAAATTAATAAGCATGTGTTTTGTTTTGTCTCTATGTTTAATACTATACACAATAGATTCAGCTGATGAGTTTGGGGTCGAAATGTGAGGCGGTGAAATTTTTTTTTAATTCTCCGCGAAAAGATTGCGAAAAAGTTAAAAAAATTGGTATATCATAGCTCTATACTCTATAACACTGCTATACACTCATATAATAATGAGGTAATAATTTTGGATTTTCAATTTCATAATTATGTGTCCTACCGCGGGCAGCCACCCGGTGCTGGTGTCGTATTCGCGCAGTATTTGCAGAAAGTCGCGCCGACAGATGCGCTGTGCAACTGACAACTGCACGTCACACACACAGTACCACATCTGTCGCAGGGAAGGAAGTTGTTCTGCAACACAAATGTGCATCAGCCATAGCAGCTGGCCTAATAAGCACAACTAACTCACTTGGCCTATACACGTAATCATACGCCACCATGGTCATACCGCCCGACGACATTGAAGCTTTGAGACGCTGTCGTTCCGGAATGTACTGAAAATTCGAAATTTAGTGCCTTTAACACAGCTCGTTTTGCAAGCTACCTGATTTTTCTTAAATGACACCATGACTGATTGATAGCAACGCGCCCATGGATCTGTGCGCGGATCATAACCAAAACGGCACCATAGACGACTCCTAAGATTTATAAGTAAATTAATAGTGCTTGATAAAACGAATGAAAAAATAAATTTACTAACCAAGGTCCACTAGCGATGTAAAAAGCGTACTTGGCCAAAACAATTCTTTAAAAAAATGAAAATTAGAAAAATTAACAAAAAAAATTACCTATGAGAAGCAAGAAACACTGTTGATAAAAGACAAGTCTTGAAAGGAATTGGGCTCATAAGTCCTAAATTTGAAATGTGGTAGCCCAACAAAAATCTTTTTGTAAATTTTGTTGGACTCCTCCCACATGCGACATGCGTAACCCCCATCTCCGAACGAACATTTCGATTTTATTGTATGTCGATAAATTTTCCCGTATTTGCGGAGATGCGGAACCCTCCCTAAAAACTACAAAATGGGTCATGAGATTGATCGAAGGTTCAAAGCCTCCCGTGGTGCAGCTGATTTCTAAATATTATAAGCTCCTCCTTATGGTTACTTGACCCTCTTCTTTATTAGCAATTTTTACTTTAACATAGCATCCGTGAGGTGAGTCCGAAAAGTCAGAGCCAGCCTGGACCACAATGGACGCTCCGTGAACAGATCCGTTAGCATCTGGTGCACTTCCGCATTTTTGCATCTATAAAGCCACCTTTTATCAGTTTTTTAAAATAAAAACTCACCTCAATTCCACATCCTGAATGGCCTTTTCGCTGGGCACCTCCGGGAATGGATCACTTGCGTTCACTGTTACAGTCAGTGCTTTGCGCTCATTTCGAAGGCCTAAAGTTCAACTTTTTTGTCTAATATGTAAATGTTATTTAAATAAACCGAACTTTTCGCGTGCCCTATGCGCTCCGTAGGCTTCTTCATCCAACGATCAACATCATCGCGCAGGAGAAACTTGGACGGAGTATTGTAGCGACTGAACTGGAAGGGCGGCAGGTATTTGGCCACTTCCTGAGCAAGGGCGCCTAAAAGAAAAAAACAATGAAAGACCGAACAATATTGGCATTGCTCTATTATTTCCACGCTTTCACCCAGCTCTTCTCCATTTTTTAGCCATAAGTAAAGGAAAAATCATATTCGATCCATTTTTGACCTGAAAGAAAATGTACCAAAATTTTTCACTTTTTTTTTCAAATTTTAAATATTTTAACATTCATCCCCAAAATGAGAAAAAAAGTATTTAAATGGACAGATGAAGGAAAGCGGGAAATAAATTTATATTTCCATTCAAGGACAAAAAAAGGTTAGTGTTGGAGGGGGGATGTAAGTAACCCAATAGAAAGAAAGCACACAACCTTCGATGTCCAAACTTTCTTCACCACCGAGCGAGCTGGCCATGGCCACTCTTCCCATTTGGTTATGTTGTTCATCCCACCAGTTCAACGCGGAAAGAGTGTCAGTTGGCACCTGTCGCGGTAGCAGATCATAGTGAACGAAGGCTGAAATTTCAAAATTTTGTTGTTTTGAGGGGTTAACAAACTACATATATTCAATTAAAGATATTGTAAAACTGAAAATTAAACATTGTAGCCTGGAAAAAAATTATAGGTATACACAGGCCCGTCATTTAAAATACTACTCACTCTAGTATTTGGCTTTACTACATTTACTTATTTATATTTGTCATATAATTTTTTAGTTTAACATTTACGTGTTCAGTTTCATAGTTTTGTATTACCTGTTCCTATGCTCTGCCCAATTTATTTGTTTATCCTTTTCTTTTTTTATTCTTGAGTTACGAGGTGTTAACAAACTTTTTGAAAACTATAGCCAATATAGCAGTTCAGAACATTGAATACCGGATATTATTTCCCATCCACAAAGAATTAGTTGTTTTAATTATCGGACGGATATGATTTTCAGACATTGCTTAAGAAATTAATAAGCCGTCACCAACCTTTTCCACCAGCAGGGTCTGGTGCGCAGATGTTGCTCAAAGGCAGGTATTGAAAATCGCAGATGTTGCGAAATGAGTAAATGGTGGACACCTAAAAATATTCCAAATTTATCTTAAAATGGACAATCGTTTAGGCGAGGAGAGTCTTGGCCGAACACAATAACACAAAGGTTTTTTAATCAATAAAAAAGAAGTCGATATTTTAAGTTGAGGGCTCCTCGTTTTCCCACCACTCTCAAACATATACAATAATAGGCGCAGAGCCGGCCCAAGTTTGAACCAGCGCTTCCAGAACTTTAAACTTCAAATCAACTTCTCACAGGTATATGTAAATTATTGATTTAATGATGCCTCAGATTCGCCTTTTTAAATCAGCTTTGTCTTATGTCGCACCTCGCCTTTGACCACATGGTCGAGAACCGATCGGAATCAGTCACCATATGACCCTAAATTCAGTGCATTCAATTTTGCCGATAAAATACATATAATTTCCAAATTATCGCTTCTTATGGAATTTTTTTGATAATAATTAACGGCTAATTTACAAAATTAAAAAAGAAATCATTTCTTTGTTTTGATCATCATTGGCATCAATAAAGTTGTAACCATTTTTTTAAATTAAAGCATGAAGCAGATTAAGGCCAAGACCAATGGAAGCAGCTAAACGCGAAAAGTTAAATAATGCAGGAGATCGTTCAAAAAAAATCAAAGTTTAAAAGTTCACTAACAATTCCAATGCAGCGAATGTCCAGCTGTTGTTGATTTCCTGTCCAAGCATCGTCTCCTTCGAGTATGACATCCGCTCCGGCGTCTTTCCGCTTCCGACGACGTCGGCGGATGCAGAGCACAAGGTCCGCACGACCGGAAAACACTGCTGTTTGGTTGTGCCGATCCGCAGTCAGCGCGGAGTGATAGGGGTTGTCCGGTCGAAACTGCAACTCAAGCGGAGAGTTGTTCATGTGTGCCTTGAACAAAATGTCATTTCTTTCGGAATAACTCATTTGAATATATGGCATACAAAATAAAAAACAATAAGCCGAAACGAAAAATCGATGAAATTGGAGTCAAACGAAAATTTTTTACTCACATTAGAGACCGCGCGAACGCCACCCAACGTGTCCAGTGCTGCCTGCACGTTACGCACAACACCAGGATATTCGACCAGCACGAACTCGTTGATCGAAGATTGAAAGCTTGTGCTTGGCTGTTGCATTTGCATATAATATCTAGAAAATCAGGGAATTGTAAAAAACAAATGTTCGAGAAAATAAACCCGAGGCTATTAAGGCTCGAGATACAGGCTAAATATACTCTAAGAAAATAAATTTCAGTTTTTCATATTTACTAATAAGATGCAATTTTTCTCGAAGAATTACTATTACCATCCGAAATTTTCCAAGGACAATTTATGCCAATATTTCGACCAAAGTAATTTATCGGAATTTCTTTATTTTTTGATATAGGTATCATCATAAGCCGCTGAAAACACAAATATAATAAATGAGAAATGGAAACTTCCACCAATATTATGACAAAAAGTATATATACCGATTTCTTCACAAACTATCATTAACGAATTTGTTACAATAGTTGCATATATAATATTTATAAACAACAGTCAAAAATAGCAATCACAGCATCATATGTTTCCCGGAACGAGATTTTGCACAAGGTGAAAAAATAAAAAAGGCGCAAAATTCAAATTTTTGACAGCACAAGCTCGTCGTTGGATGCGTCAAAGGGGGCAAAATAAGCGTCCACCGCGGCGTCATTGACCTCAGCCAATGATGATGGCTTCCACTTCGGTTTCCGGTCTTTGTCAATCAAAACTGAAAAGCATAAGTTTGGTATCGTAGGAAAACCGAAAAAAAAGTTTTCACTTGCTCTACAGCCCTCGTGAAAGTCATGCCCAGCCATGAAGCGCTGAGTGAGCCGATATTCCAACGGGAATACCTCATCAAAATTGAGCTTAGCACCCATCCGAATCTGTCGGAATGTCACTTTGAGCGAAGTTGGGCTCTAAAATACGAATTGAAAAAAAACTGAAAAGATTGGAAGTGATTTCCCTTCTTCCGTACCATTTTGTCGAGCACATTTAGTTGTTCTTGCGCAAAATCGCTGCCATCCTCCTGTGCTCTTTGCTTCAGTCGTTGGATTATTCCCTCCACGCTTTCGGCACTATATATGTATTGTATATTAGAAAATTATGCGACAAAATATGGCTCGCCATGACTCATTTTCCCCTTTTTCACTTATCAGTGGCTTTTTTTATCATCAAAAATTTGACAAAGGATCTTTCTGGTCATTAATTCAATGAGAACAGAGTATCATGGAAAATTATAAATATTTTATCAAATTTCTCCAAATTATATTAATTTTATTAACTTATTAGCCACTAATGCGTTAGGATTTTTTTAAAAGAAATTATCATATTTATGTAACAGATACCTAAAGCATGCATCGATTAGCTCAAGATGAGGATCCAAAGAGAAGGAGGCAATGCTGGCGGGTTGGAATGAGCGCAAGAGGGCACCAATATCAGTCGGATTGCATTTTGAGGGCGCAAGGCCAATGAGCTCGTCTCGAAGACGCACCAAATCCTTTGACTCAACCTTAACAAGACGAGTCAATACAGTAATTAATCAAGAAGTCCGTGTGTGTTTTATGTTAGTATAATTCTGAAAAATCAACAAAATTAAAAATTTTGGAACTTATGGAGTTTAGGTCCCCCAAAATTTGAAAAACAAAACAAAAATCTTTGGTCCAAATTTGCAAAACAAAGGGGTCCCCCATGGTTTGCACTTTAGGGGACCTAAACTCCATAAGTTTCGAAATTTTTAAGCTTAATAAAAAAATTTTGTTTAGAGAATTCCGCTAAATTACGTAATGTGTTGCAAGTCCAGCATGATAAACATCCGATCCGTGAAGACGATAACCTAAAAGCATAAAGAAATAAATTGTTTTCGAAACCAACAAACCGGTAAGTGCCAGGAAAATACCCAGCTGACCGGGCAGTCGTGGCAAGAAGTAGGTACCTCCGACGTCAGGGAACAGTCCAAGCGCGGTCTCGGGCATCGCAAGCATTGTGCGCTCGGTGGCAACCCGAAAAGGGCCGTGCATGGAAAGACCACAGCCCTAATATGAGAGAAGGAAGGATGGTTATTAGGATGAACTCAATATATAGGCATATTTTCAAAAATTTTGTAACCATCAATGTAACCCTCCAATAACCTCTCACATTTATTATTTTTCCAATGATGCATCGAAATTTTATCCGAATTAGTCGGGGCAGATACTATTATATTTCGTCATTTCAGCTTTAAACGAAAAAATATATGTGGTTTAAAGAACACTTACTCCTCCCATTGTAATGCCATCGATGAGTGCCACATATGGGCGCTGAAGACATCCGATCAAGTAGTTGAGCTGATATTCCTCTCGGAAAAATTCTTCATAAACGCGATCCGACGGGTTGGCCGCCTTGTACGAGTTTGAGACCGCTGATGAGAAAAAGAGAATTTTTTATTGTGAAAATTCAAAACCTTACCAAGTACGTCACCACCAGCACAGAACGCCCTCTGACCCATGCCTTTAATCAGCACTAGGTCAATTGGACTTTGTCCGATTTGGCACTCCTGGAAAAAGAGCCGATGTGTTTGAAATATTTTATGTAAAATTCAGGTAGTCAAGCATATGCACATATTTTTACATAGTTTAGGAAGTCTAAAGGAAAATAAGTGTATGCCTATGCTTCTGAAGAAGATTAGGTTATTTCCCATAGCATTCTCAATGATTATGAGATTATGACTAATGAATATTCTTGAAAAATTTCAGCTAATTAGCCTAGCTAAATAGTAGAAAAGTTATGCATTTTATATGCATACTGATATTGTGGACTTTCCGCTACATCTGTATAATTTTTATATGTGAGCCTTATTAAAATTTTGTCTTGATGCCTTGAGCACGGGGTACATCCGACGGATCATCGGCAAGCTAAGCGCATTCAATGCCTTTGGCCTATTGAGAGTAATCACCAACTTGCGGTTGATCCGCTCCAACAAAATATCACCTTCACCGGTGGACAAGGAAGAAAGCAAACGCCGTTGTGCTGAAAAATGAATAAGAGAAGCAAAAATACGAGATTTTTGTTTAGGGACCCTCTCTTTACTCTTTAGGATTACCCAAAACTAATTAAAATTAAAAAATTAGTTTAAAAACGTTACCATGAAATATTCCACGGCTGCTGGTAACAATTCTGCAAGTGATGTTACAAGGATATCTGTAC
>JAEHOM010000143.1:0-15678 GCA_016433075.1 Hoplolaimus columbus | reverse complement strand
ATTGCCAGTCTGTATGCAAACCTGAAGGTATAGTTTTTAATCTTGGAAAATTTTTTCGTATTGGTTTATGAAGTGTATATGTTCTTTCATTTGTAAGGAATTGTTCCACATCTTTTATCGTTATTTTAGGATTTCTCTTCTTTGCCTCTTCATATATTTTCAAGATCCCTGCATAGCTTGCTGGGGATTCAAGATTATAATATACCTCTTTTAATATTTTATTTACAACCTTGCCCATATTTCTGGTTTAAATGGTTTTGTTACACGAACAATTCCAGGTGTTTTTATACTTTTTCTTATAACTTTTCTTATATTTCTCCTTCCCTCACCCCACATTAAGTTTGATTCATTTACCATTTCTTTAATTTTAGGATCTTTTAATAGGCGATCTTTTAAAAATTTGGTTCCTCTTGGTGTATCTTCAAGCCCACCGGTTAAATAGCTAAGAATATGCTTGTAATTACTTTCTTCTATTGGTAGTTTTTTATTAGATTGAACTTTTCCCATTGCTGTTATCTTAAATGCGTCTTTATTTTCTGATACATATTTCATAAGATCAGGTAAAAACTTTTTGTGAATAATCTGTTTTTCTAATTTTGGTGTTTCCTTTGATTCCTCATAAATAAACGATTTAGAAGAGGTTGGTGTTGAATATGCCGAACCATTATTGGTATATTGTGATTGGTCAGTTGATTCGGTTTCTATGCTTTCACTTTCTCCAAGAATTCTTCGTCTGGGAGTTATAATCTTCCTTTGTTCTTCTGTTTTTTCAATATTCGGTTTACCAATTAAACCCATATATGGAGCAATATTAGGCGGTGGGCCAAGGTTTTCTATAACAACTCGTTGTGGTTTATTTTCAACCAATTCCTTCAATAATCTTCGCTCTTTGTAATACCATGCGTGCCTCTTGGTATATCTGGATTTAATGTTGGGTCATCTAAATTTTCTTTTATTTGCCATCCAACATTGCCCTTTCATTTTGTAAATAATCACCTGTTCGTATCGCATTTCTTTTCAGCTTTATTAGATAATTCCGTTAAATTGAGACAATGGCCTAGATTGGCAACCGCAACGATGTTTGATACAATAGGTTTTTGCAGCATGATAAATATATCAACTTGAGATTAACTGAAACGTTTATATATAATATATTAATATTTATATATAGAAACAACAAAATGGTTGAAAATAACTTATTATCTGTGGAAAATCTTATTTTCCATTTATAGGTATTATCTCACGAATTAATTGAAAAATTTCAACATGAAATTTACTAAGAAAATGGTAATGATCCCCTCCGCTGAATACAATGCTATAAGAAATGCGATACGAACAGGTGATTATTTACAAAATGAAAGGGCAATGTTGGATGCCAAAATACAAGAAAATTTAGATGACCCAACATTAAATCCAGATATTAAAGCCAAGAGGCACGCATGGTATTACAAAGAGCGAAGATTATTGAAGGAATTGGCTGAAAATAAACCACAAAGAGTTGTTATAGAAAACCTTGGCCCACCGCCTAATATTGCTCCATATATGGGTTTAATTGGTAAACCGAGTATTGAAAAAACAGAAGAACAAAGGAAGATTATAAGTCCCAGGCGAAGAATTCTTGGAGAAAGTGAAAGCATAGAAACCGAATCAACTGACCAATCACAATATACCAGTAATGGTTCGGCATATTCTACTCCAACCTCTTCTAAATCGTTTATGTATGAGGAATCAAAGGAAACACCAAAATTAGAAAAACAGATTATTCACAAAAAGTTTTTACCCGATCTTATGAAATATGTTTCAGGTAATAAGGACGCCTTTAAGATTACAGCAATGGGAAAAGTTCAATCAAATAAAAACCTTCCAATTGAAGAAAGTAATTACAAACATATTTTGGAATATTTCACAGGTGTAAGGGATGAAACACCGAGAGGAGCAAAATTTTTGAAAGATCGCTTATTAAAAGATCCTAAAATTAAAGAAATTGTAAATGCATCTAACGAAATGTGGGGAGAGGGAAGAAAGCAAGGAAAAAGGGTTATAACAAAAAGTATAAATACTCCTGGTATGATTCTTATCCAGAAACCATTTAAACCACAAATGTGGACAAGAATATAGAAAAAACCATGTCAATTAATTTTTATATTGGACAAAAATGAAACAACATATATTTTATATAAAAAAATTAACAATGAATAAATTATACAAAACAGACAAAATTGATGGTGCTATATCAGCCGGTTATAGATATTTAAAACATAAATCAACTAAATTTAAAACATGGTGGCGATGTGAATTTTATAAATCAGGTTGTAAAGGATGGGGTGTTGAAGAAAATAATCAATTTAAAATAACAAGACCACATAATCACGATCCAAATCCAATGCTTGAACGATTTGTAAAAAACATTTATTAAATCAAAAATGATCAAAAATTTTTTTAAAAGTATATAAGGAAGAAAATGATATACTATATTATATAACAAACACAATATATTGGATAAAATGGATAAAAATAAAGTTTTTAAAAATAAGTCGATACATCAGCTTAACAAAGATAATGGCGAAAAGATGATAAAGAATGAAAAACGTTCTAAAAAGATCCCGAATGAAATTAAGAGTAAACATATTCAAATAACATCTTTAAGGAAGAGAGGAAGACCGCCAAAAAATATTGAAGGGGATGATCGAAAAAATAATGATGGAAGAACAACTGATTCAACTAATAAAGATCACAGTGCGAAATATATATACTATAATGGTAAACCAATAAAAATATTGGAAAAACAAGGCATTTCCAAAATTAATCTTCCACCAATTTATGTGAAATTATAAACTGTACCTATTTTATGTCACATAAAAAACCAAATAGAGCTTCATAATATATGTGATAGAATCAGACATAATGGTGATACGACCAATAGATTTAGGTGGTACAACCATGCAAAACGATTTAATATAACAAAAAAATACTAAAAAAAGAATAGAAACTGATGATTTACCACCTATTTTAATGATATGAGAGTATCTTATGGATAGTCATATGCGTGTATATTAAGGACGGTATAAACACATAAGAAAGAAAATGGGCAATTGAAGCATTTGAAGTTTGAAGTTTGATACCACCCAATAGTTCAAAGATCAAACTATCAAATAGGTGTTTTTGATCAAAAATGATCTAATTCTCAAAAGATCAAAACATCAAAATAGGTGTTATTTGGATCAAAATGATCCAAATATCACCGTAAAGTCATAAAATATATCACCATTTTTGAACATGGGCGTGTGTTTTTTATAAGGGCGTGTATTATATTGGGAGTGAGGTGTGTTGTGGGGTGGTAGAGACGCAGGCAGTGTGCCTCTCTACCTATTCCCCATTTTTCATTAATCATAGACTTAAGCCTAGGCCATAGCCTAATCATAGACTTAAGCCTAAGCCTAAACACTCCTCCAGTAGGTATAGGAGGAGACGCGTACACATATATAGAAAATTACATTATAATCAAGAATTTTCAAAGAAACGGTCCTTGGGCGGCTCAAGAATTTTCAATGAAACGTTCCTTTTGCGGCGGCGAAGTTTGCCTGCTCAACAGGCAAAGATTGAAAGATTTTATTCTGGATTCTTTGTAGAAAATATAGTGACATCGTTTGATTTTGGAAAAGAAATTGATTTAAACGAGTTCCGAAAAATTCGATATAGGAATTCATTTTACGAGCCGGAAGTATTTTGTGGGCTTAATTATAAGAGAGGTAAAAGTGTAATAGCAGTGATATTTTGGTCAGGAAAAGTCATAATAACTGGCGGAAGAGCTATGGAAGAAATTGATGAAATGTATTATCATCTTTTACCATATTTAAAAATTTCACAGAAAATAAAATAAAATATTGATAAAATTTTTGATCTTTTTTGATTTTTGATATAGTTAAATTAATTTGCACATATTGCGTAATCTAGATAGAGTGGGCCTTCGCTTATGGCCGTTTCACTTTGACTAGCCACAATATCTTTTAATAAATTTTTAATTTATTTAGAATATAAACAAATAATATAAAATAATATCACAAATAAAGATTAGGTCATAAATTACATCTTTTCTCTCAATTAAATGGTGGCGCAACGCATGTAATCAGCATCTGCATAGGATGGGATAATAATATCGTCCGTTTGTCTTTACCCTCTTCTTCTCCATCACTCTGTCCGAGTTTGTTGATTTCATTCATGAGAACATCTGCGCTGTTCTGTGGATACGGCCGCCAGGGTAAGTATACAGGGCTATTGAGCCCTTTTCCCATTATCTTCGCTCCAAACTTGGCAACTTTTCTTCCAAATTTTTCTTCTGTTCGCTTTATTGCCAGGTTAATCATTTCTTCGATTGCGTCTCGTAATCGCTCGTCTGGGTGTGGTGTGCCCGGATTGATCGTAAATTCCGTCATGTGTTGGCTCTTGCTAATTTTTTCATCGGTGTCATCATATTGATCGTTGATGGTGTATATGGCTTCCGGAAAATTGTTTCTGAAAATAAAAAGTAATGATAAAGATTTTTCTGTACTCTTTTAATATAATATAATTATATAAATATCACTCTTTATATTATTAAATATTTTTATCCTTATTTAAATATCATTTTTTAAATTTATTTTAACATAATTTTTATCTTTGATTTAATTTTTATATAAACTTACCCAATTGAACGGAAGTCCCACTTCTTGGCCGGGGAATCACCAGCTTGGTTAGGGTTGGTTCGTTTGGCAGCCATTTTTCCTTCAGTTGTTAGAGCGCAAGGATTGTTAAATGTTGCTAGTTTAACTAAAGTAAACAATGTAAGTTTCTAAATATATTTTCTAATAAATCTAAAAATATAATTAAAATTATATTAATTGATCCAGCCGGCAGAATGGTGCCGCTTTCGCGTATTTTAGCCAACGATGAGTTGGATCGGAAAAGAAATCGAAAAAAAAACACATTTTTGCAAAATGATTCCGATTTTTTGGGCATGTATCGCAAATTGAGTAGAAGTGGGCGGGCTTAAGCAAGAGAAAAGAATAAGAACACAGGGAAAACTTCCCATCTGTCAATGACATATCCTCGTTTTGCAACGAAAAGGGAGGAAAGGAGGGAAGGGTATGTTGCGAAATAGTATGAGTCATCGCTTCCCTTGTTGCGAAATCGAGTAAAGATCTTGAAAAGAGATTACAAAATATGTGCGTCATTTGCGCATTTATTTCGAAATATATGATGATTTATAGAATTATATTATAAAAATCTTTTTATTTTTTATTTCTTTCAATATTTTATTTGTGTTTCAATATATGGTAATTATATTAAAATCATTTTTTTCTATAAACATTAATTCAGATTTTCGTTATATTCATCTCTATCATTTAATCCATGCCCACCCTTAAAAACACACGCCTATTCCCATTTTATGTGATATTACTTATGACTTTCCAATGATATTTGGGTCATTTTGATCAATATATCACATCTTTTGACTTTTTGATAATATAATATGTCTAATTGCACATCGGAAGATTATTTTTATTTTTTATTATGTTTAAAGTGAGAATATATTTTTATGTATTTTTTTTAATTTTTATTTTTAATTTATATATTTCAATGTCTCCAATGCATAGGCCCACATCCATTGGTCTACACCCGCGCCTTTTTAGCCCGCGACATTTTTCATTTGATCTCACCGCCACCCACGCCTTTTTGATCATTTCGCCTTGAGCCTTTTTAGCCTGCGACATTTTTCCCAATTGATCTCACTGCCACCCACTCATTTTTAACCCGCGACCTTTTTCCTAATGATCTCACCGCCCGCGACTTTTTTAGTCATTCCGCCACCCGTGTATTTTTGGCCTTTCCAGCCTCATCCGTGTGTTTTTGGCCTTTCCACCCACACTCCGTGCGTTTTTAGCCCGCAAGGTTCTTACCAAGAAAAATGTCCAATAGGTGTTGGACAATGTCTAAACATGCCCAAACATACCAAGAAAAGCGTCCTATAGGTATGGGATGTTATATTGCCCCACCCAATTTTAACAAGAAAAATGTCCAATAGGTGTTGGACAATGTATAACATGTCCATTATTACCAAGAAAAACGTCCTATAGGTATTGGACCCTTTAGGACACCCCCATTTTCCCGACCCGTGCGGTTTTGACCCGTGCGGAATTGACCCGTGCACCCGTGCGGAATCGGCCCCATATACTACTTGGGTTGTAGAGCTTTAGTATGTCATATGCCTTATTAGCTTCTTACTTTTCTTCACAGGCGATATGATGTCTCCTTCATAAAAAAGCCAGGAAAAAGATTGACAAATATTAATTTGAACATAGCTTGCCTAATAGTATTTGCCTTACATAGGTCAATGCATGATATTTACATGGCTTTCTTGTCATGTTATCAAAAATAATCAATTTAGTGCGGTCATTCCTTTCCATTCCTATTACTTCACTTCCATTTCTAAATATTGATTTCTTTGTAGAAAGCATATTTTGAAAGCAGACCTTGCAGATTTTGCATGTATTTACTCTTTTTAAAATTTTTTGCTTATTTTTTTTTTGCAAATAAGAAACCGCTATATTACTATATGTATGCCATTGTTAAATGCTTCTGGGATTAATCATACCAGTATATCTTTAAGTATTTATTTTTTGGTTTCCTAAGTCTACGAGGCCAAAGCTGACTGCCTATAGCTAACAATAACATCAATAGTTGTTCAATACATGCAAGCAGTTTAATACATTTGTAGTGTGTAGTGTTAGCATCTTAGATAGTAATCCCAAGGAATTTACTGAGCTTTTAACGAATTTACCGAACTTTTATTTGATGAGTTTAGATACAATTATCTTTCCGGAATGTTGTGTTATTGAAGACTTACTCTTGAAGACATTTGTAAATTAAACGAACATAGTCATCGGACCGACGTATGGAAAATATTTGTTTGCAATAAAAGTGTATGTATAATCTCAAGGTGTTGATGGACAATTATCGTCTCTTTGCTTATGTATTTCATCACGATCTCAAAACTTTTGGTTGTCGGATCGTAGGTTCGTATGACCTATTGTGTTTATTTTGTCTAATTATTAAATTAAAATTTTACTGTACAGAAAATCGGACACAACATCGACGGACAAAACATAAATGAAAACATAGAAATGAGTTTTTATTGCAACTTTGCTTCCGAACTTTATAATTATTTGCTAATTCATACAAAAAAGTTTTTATGTTGAACTTGTGAACTGTTGTAACAAGAATCAGGGTTCAGGGTTGCTATTTAGCAGTATTTATACAGCCTTTGCAACATTTTTGATTGGTACAGCATTTTGTAGTATTTTGCTCAAGATTCGAAATTTGAAACAAAAAATGCCTCACTTTTCTTAAAGAAATTGACCAATTTTCTTCAAAATATCATTGTTAACATACATATAATGTATGTAATTCCCTTATTTGGGATATAGAAGCGCGTACAACATCGAACATTCAGAGAAATATAAAGAATAAATTGTTCAGATAACATTTTATAACATTTTAAAGAGTACATCATTTTTGCAGCATTTTTGATACTGGGCGCAGCATTTCCTGTTTGGAGATGACATCCTTGACAGTTTGTGTTATTGCCATGAGGAGTACAGGTTCAAGTGAGGGTAAAGCTCACGTAAAATTAAAATTATTTGTTCTTAAAAAGACAAAAAATTTATACGGATTTTTGTAAAGTAATTTTTCTATTTTATATTTTCAAAAAGACAATACAATTTTTTAAATCTTGGCGAAAGCGCCGCAACAGCGCATTGTCTATTAGCATGCATGCTCGGCAAGGCTCGGGGGTGTTAAGCTGTTCCCTCAAATTTATCACTTCATGCTGTGTCGTTTTCCCAAAAGTGCAAAAAAAAAGCAGAATGGAATGGGCGACAGGTGAAAAAATGTATAACGGATATTGATAAATAATGAAGCAACACTGACTGGGAAATTTATATGATAATGTGTATTAATTTAATGTTAGTTAAAAAATTCTTTAAAGTTAGCTAGAATTTTACTATAACGTTAATTAATTTCTTTATTTTATATGAGTTTGAAAGCATCAGATTTGCAACATTTTTATTAATAGCATCCATCCGTCATACGATGAATATACACGTGCTAGGTCGTTTGTTCGCAACGGCACAATCGGCGTTTGTTCGCAAAACGGCACGATGGGCAGCGCTTGTGCCGGGCGTTTGTTCGCAAATGGCACGTAGGAAAAGTAGGTGGCGGGCGTTTGTTCGCAAAACGGCACGATGGAAAAATACAAAATCCTGTCGAAAAATTCCGAGAAAAATTGGTTTGAACAATATCATATTCTATTTTTCACGAGAAGACAGACAGAAACTCTACCATATTGTATCATTTTGTTTTTCATAATTTATTTTATATTTTATTTCCAAAAAAAAAGACTTTGGGACTCTGTTTTATACCGCTCGTTTTGCATCTTTTTTTATCTATTTTTAAATTAATGCAGCGGATATAATAAATAGTGAATTAATTTATATATTTAACAATGCCAAAATCATTATTTTCAAATAAATATTACTTGTATTATAATTTGCTATTGTCATTTATCTAACGGATTAATAATTTTTTAATTTATAATAATTGCTGCCCTACGTGCCGTTTTGCGAACAAACGCCCGGCACAAGCGTTGCCCATCGTGCCGTTTTGCGAACAAACGCCGATCGTGCCGTTGCGAACAAACGACATAGCACCTAGAGGGAGCGATAGCATTAATAACGAAGATAATGCGCTAAATAATGTACTTTTATATTTAATTAAGATGAATCAAAATGAAGAAGACTACAAGGGTGTCCCAAAAGTTTTGTCCGTTTTTCCAGATTGTAAATTTTTACAAAGAAAATATATTACAAATTTGGTATCAAAAAATAGCTTAAAGAAAAACTCATCCTACTTCTATCGGCGTTTTTCGTGAATCTTTGATTTTCCAGATTTAGCCGAATCCGGAAAATTTTTTCCGGAAGAGCCATTTTCCGGAAAACCGAATTTTCGGCACTTTATAAATCTGATATACTTTTTACTGAATTTAAAAATTTGAAATATTTTTTACTGGATTCTCCGTGAAATTTTAGGTAGAATGCAAAAACCGCATCAAAAATGGTCTTATGGGAGCTGAGTTATGAATTTTTCAAAATCGTCCTTTTTTGACAAATTTGGCCATTTTTCAGTGTGTTTTTTTTGTCAAAAATGGACGATTTTTGACGAAAAACAAGCGAAAACTAAATTTTGGACAAGAAAAATTTTGAACGAAAAAAACTGATCGTTTTATTTTTGACGTTGCTGCCAGCTTTTGGATTGATTGATTTTGCAACGGTATTCCTCCTTTAGACATTCGTGCACTTTTTAAAAAACGCTCTTTCGTGCACTTTTTAAATAACGCCCCAAAATTCCAAAACGGCATCTCTACCCGAAATAATAGAATTCAGAAACTCAAGAATCTCTGATCCCTGGTTTTTTTTTTGAAAATTTTCAAAAACCATGCCTAGGTGAGAGATTTTTAAAATTTGGAGCTAAAATTCGTGCTCAGGGCGCCTGAAAACCCCCAAGTACCGAAAATTAGGTCATGCTGTTTGCTTTTTGTTATATATGCTGTTTGTTATACAAGTCGGCATAAATGAGGCATTGCTGAGTTTTCGCAAACCTTTGGCGTTAAAGATTAAGGAGGGCGTATCCTGTGTTTTCCGTTTCCGTGTTTTTCCGGAGTAATAATGGTTTTTTTTTAAATTTATTTTTGTTATTTTGTCGTAGGTCTCAGCGCTGATGAGCGCAATCTCGTGTTGGCCATCAACAACGACTATCGCTCGATGGTGGCCAAGGGCACAGCGCGGAACCTCACGGGGCTGCTGCCTCAGGGCAGGAACCTCTGCAAAATGGTTTACAGCACAACCATTGAAGCACTTGCGCAGATGTACTCCAATAACGCATGCACCGATACATGCCCACTCGTATGGCCAGATGCTGAACTTGGGCGGAACCTGTTCTTTACCACTAATCCCCAATTAAGCAACAGTTCGGTTCCGAGAATTTATAAACTTTTAAATTTATAGACACTGAAAGTCCCGATTGTTGGACGCTTCGTCAATCGGTCAACTACCATTCAACAATTTCAAAATCTAAAAATTACAAGGTTGAGTCAAAAGTTTCGACTCAACACGTATGTACTATGTAAACATATGTGCAGATTAATGTGCACGTATGTACGCGTTGTCACACACGTTGTGTCCTCCCATCCACCATTTTCACCAGCTCTGGCATTATCTGGTTTTCATCTTTCTGGTCTGCCCAAAGCCAGTATCCGCGGAAGAATGTTTGGTAACTTCATGGAGATTTCTGAAGCAATAACACAATTTGTGGACCAAAAAACTGAGTAAGGTTTCTTTGGAAGAGGCTTTGATAAGGTACCACATCGATGGCAAGATTTTATTGATTGTACATAATGGTGCATACCTTCCCTCATAGAGGGTACATTTTTGACTCAAAGTCAAAACTTTTGACTCAAACTTGTACATTTCTTCTTTATTCATTTTGCTAATACTAATAATTCAACAGACTGAGTTTCAAAAGCAGAGCTCAAGTTGGCTTTTCATTTATATACTAGTAAGTAAGAATCTTAGCAATATTTTGAAATTTCTTATATCGATGATAGAGCATGGATTTTAGGATGTAATGACTAATGAGTAATGACAATTTATAGAGCTGGATCAAAAATGCTAACATACAATAAATTACACGGAAAATTTTTATTAATTCGACAATTTTCAGGTGAATTAGGACAAAATAATGAAAAGGGTAGAAAAAGGACGCAAATGCTAAATATGATTAAAAATAAATTCCAGAAATTTACATCTGTGAAAATTCACAAAAAAAAATTCATAATTTTCCTGTGAAAAGCACGGAAATGCTGTTAGAATTGCCTAAATAATTTATTTATTTATTTTTTGTAGCCGATGCAATAACTACAGCGACCTCTATATGGATAAACGAGGTGCAAATGGTCGGAATACCCGCGAATCTTGTGCTGCCCGACGTACCTGCATTCTTTGACATTGGTCACTGGAGCGCGGCAAGCAAATTTAGAAAGAATTATTCGAATTATTTTTTTACGATTTTTGCTAAGATTGCCTGGGCTACCACATGCCAGGTTGGCTGTGCGGTTGGCAGATGCCCTAATTCTGACGCAGAAACAAATTTGGTATGCGGGTATGGCAGTCAGCGGTAAGCTCAAAACAATACATGATGCTTTTTCGTTCCGATAAAAACTTTCTTATCCCGGTTTTTTTGGTGCAACCAAACAAAGGCCTAAGCATAGGCCTAAGCCTAATTCGGCCCAAGCCTATACCTACAAAAGTTCTACGATTTTTTTTGGAAATTTTAGAAAAGTTTTCTAAAACAAAAAAGGTCATGTACAAAAAGCCAATTATATTTTTGCTTTTTCGATCCAAGACATTGACGACAAAAATTTGAATGTATGTAAATAAATTTCAAATATTACTTTTCTAAATCTATTTTATAAATTGCTTTTAATATTTTAATTTTTCGAATATAAGTGATTATTCTGAACGCTAAAATGCTTTTCAGACCCAACTTCGTTGGAGAAGTCGTTTATGAGCAGGGGCCGACATGCAGCGCGTGCCCTGCCGGATCAAGCTGTGAAATCTCAAGCGGACTTTGTGTGTTTTAAACATTACTAATTGATGACGGAGAAAGTTCACGTTTATAGGAGACATTACTAAATGAATTTTGTTTAAAAATTGTCTTTACTTTTACCCATCTGTTAAATAATTGTAATTTTTTCAACCATATCATTTCATAATTACCGTATTTGCTCTAAAATAAGCCAATGGGCATATTTTTTTCAACCTTCTCCAAAGGTGTGGCTTATTTTAGAAGAAATACGGTATTTTTCACATGAAGACAGACCATATGCGTTATCGGAACACATCCTACATAATTTTTGGTTTTTTTTTTGTGTAACGCACATTTTTCCCTTTGTCGTTTTTTAACTTTTATATATTTTTTATTTTTATATTTTTTATATTACACCCACATTTTGTAACTTTTTGAGAGGGCCTCTAGAGAGGGGGTTGAAAAATAACTCCCTCGGGGGATATTAGAGGATTTACGGTACATATAATTAAAATTTAGTAATTTTTTAAAGTAAAAATTGAACATTTGTTACAAAGTCATGAATGTGTTTAAACCGTTTATTTTATATAAAATTTTTTTAATTAATTTTAATGCACTGAAAAAAACAGTGAAATATTTTTTAAAAAAAATTGAAAAACAAAAAAATATTTTTTTATATCGGGACGGGCCTGAGAGCTCGAGGCACCGGGCCTGGCCCGAAGCAAGAGGGCCCGGGCCGGGCCAGGCTCGGAATTTTTAGGCCCATGCTCAGCCCTGCCCCTGCACAATAATTTGCAATATTTTAGATCAAAAAAGAGTGGCGAACCAGCAACAACACAGTTTTATCTGGATAAAAATGGGCAACAATTGAGAATAGATAATATCTATGAGGGAATAATTACGGGCATCAAATATTCCACAATTATCCGTAGCCATTCCGGAATGTCGACCTAAATTTGTTAAATTGTATTTAATTATAATTAGAAAAAATGCGAAGACTCCTACTTCCAGCTCATTTTTGTGCTGTGAAGGAATGATCGTCACCCGATTCTGTAATTAGAAAAATTGTGAAAAAGAAACTTAATGAAATTATGAATACCGACTGACTCATTGTCAGTGAGAACTGTGATACTTATGGTACGGTCCTTTTGGGAAACTAACTATTCATGAGCAGAGCATTGATTAAAAGGACGCGTGAATTGTGAATTATTTTAAATAATAAATATATTGGACATTAACACGGCGACTTAATATGAATTCTCCTTATCTCCATTTACTCACCATAATATGTTCGTCCCATATGAATTACAATTATGAATGATAATTTAGAAAAAACAACGATTATTAAAACATAAAAGTAAACCAAGCCAAGCTCATTTTTTTGTTCTCTTTTTCATGCTTGCTGGCATACTTATAAATATATGGGTTAGCTAAAAATTAAAAAATATTTGGCGCTTGTGTCTCTTCAAAATATTGATCCCCTAAATATTTGTGATTTCTTACATTGTCAAATAAATTCAGCTGGAGAACTTCATTAGCGTTTACACTGTAGCATGAGGCCAATATGCCCTGTACGAGCAAGTCACCAGTGCCAGTCAGTGGTGAATAAATTCCTCTCTCACGCATCCGGCTGACTCTTATCACCGGTAGCTCGACTAAGCCTGGTTCATCAGACTAATAAAGTAAATGATTTAAAGGTTTAATTTTTGAAGGTACCGCATTTCCTGTAAAATAATACACAGTGATTAGTTATTTTAACCTCTCAAAACTCCGGAATTTTTATTACCAAGATGTGGGTTCACATGGTTTTTTCCAAACTATAACTACAACATTCTACTCGCTTCGAGGAGATAAGAATACGCAATAAAAAATAAAATTTGGAGACACACTGGGAAGATATGTCTCAAAAATCGAGAGGGATATTTTACAGGGGGCTTATTTTACAGGAAATGCGGTCAATATAATTTTTTTGGGTATTAATTTATGAAAATATTTGTTACATCATCAATGTAGTTGAACACGCATTGTCCAGGCCGCACTGTGTCGGCATAAACCATAGTGTCTTGTGCTTTCTCCACAGGAATAGATCATAAAATCGAAAAATATTTATTTCTATTTCTACTAATTAAATTTATTTTATATCTATTTATCATTTTTTATGATATAATCATATAATGTGCCACGTGCCAACGGACCCCTTACACCACTACAATTTGCTGCATAAATGTAATGATTAGCCGTCAATTTAAGCACACGTCCATCTTTCATCTCCAGCCTAACAAATTCGGCTTCCTCATCAGGCATCTAAAAAAAATTCTACAAAATTTTATACCCCCATCTTCCTTTAAAATTGGAGGGGAGCGTGACCAAAATGGAAAAATACCGCAAGGCAACCATTCAAACTTGAATAAAATACACAAAAAATTTACACGATGAATCCATGATTTAACAATGCTATATCCAAGTTGTGAGCCATTTGTTGAGCGAACCTAAACTATCAGAGCTTTAATATTTGTGCAGAACCATTTGATGACAGATAGCACAAAACAATGCAGTGGGACCAAATAACTTATGTATTTCAAATAAAAATGTTTTTACCCAATCGCCTACTGCCAGCTGATCCATTCTCTTAAAGCTTCCATCCATAAGCAAAATCTTGGGAAGATTTTGCATTTTAAAGGTTGGAAGGTTGGACCATCATGATCACCTGCATATTCCCAGCAAAACAGGTTAGGCTTAATTGAGACGGAGCAACAACTGAGGGTTGGATTTGAGGTTGAATTGGATAGTAGTAAGATATGGCAGGTTGAAACACTTGACGACTTGGATAAAAAAATTAAGAATAAAACATGTAAATCCCTGAAAATTAATGGACTTAATTGGGCTGGAACAATAATACATTACCATTTTTTGGAATGTAATATCCAAAATACCTTAAACTCGCGTAAAATATATATTTAGGTCTTATATCGAAGCAGATCCCAAGGTAAAAATTATATTTAAATTATAAAATTTAAATGACTGGAATTTTACATTGTGATCTATAACTTTATTTTTTTTTAAAAAAGTTCAATTGCTAATCGATTCTTTTCTGTAAAAAATTTGTAATAAAATGGATTTTCATAAGATGCAGTTCAGAAGGCAAGATCGTAAAAAAAACATAAAAACTTCACCAAATTTCTTCGTTCAAAAAAACCTAAATTCTACATAATTCTTTAATGTGACATTTTTACTAGTTTGGCTTAAATGAGATAATGAGAAATGACATTATTTATTAAATTGATCATAGGGGCGTCGAGCCCTAGTGATTTAAAATTCAGATGTAAATATTTAAATTTTTTATTATACATTTTTTTAGAATTAATCAAAAATGCAAAACTAGTTTTAGAATAACCTTTTGGATATTATGTATATTTTTTACTCTGACAAAACCAGATTGAACTTATAAAGGAAATGAGACCGACAACGAAAATATATAAGGGCAAATCTTAATAGGAAAAATTTGGCCTAGTACGAGCCCAGCCCGATCGCATGTAGTGCACAAAATCATAAATGTTATATTATGAAGAAAAAATGATTGAAACGCAGGTTTGATGACGAAAAAAGAATTTTAAATTTTCGGAAAACTCCAAATATTAAACACTGCTCTGTTGGACATTCAGTTTGCAAATTTTTATGTGTTTTTAGCGGGATTACCACAAGTTGCTGTTCTGCGTCCCAAAACCTGTCCAATGTACGTTACTTATTCTATTTAGATAATTCTGCAATGTGACATATCAAAATTTTAAGGATTTTTTTGCGTACTATCAATTTTTAGTTAAAATTTATTAAAAAATAAATAAAATTTATTAAATTTCAATAAGAATTGAGGAAAGGAAAGTAATATAAAAAAAGTACCCATTATTCCGTTAAAGATCTGCTGATAGAATATATTAAAAAGGCAAAAATATCTACAACAAATTTCGACATTTATTTTTGAACTTTATAAACAATATCTTGAAG
>JAEHOM010000142.1:0-15693 GCA_016433075.1 Hoplolaimus columbus | reverse complement strand
AATTGATATCAATTGATAACTTTATCCCAAATAAACATTACATATTTAATCACAGTCAACAAACAAATCGTTGTTTGTCTTTTTTTTTTAATAAAATTCTTTCTACATACAGTTGTTTTGCTTTGTGTAACCAGCAGCCGGGCACAGGCATCCCTTCGTCAAAAATTGGGAAATTTATCAGGAATTGATGAATAACAAAAAAAAAATCAAAACTTTCCTGCTTTGGTTTGGTTGTTAACGTTTAATCAACAAAATTTAAAGAAAATGAGTAGAATTTAGAGATAGTAGGCAGGTTTAAACCGATTTGTAAATCGTTAGTCGGTGTGGCCCAGCCTTTTTCCCGAAGGCGATGATACTTTCGTTTAATCAGACCATTTATTTTGAGCATAATTTGATAATTTCTCATCAAACTGCACTGTTTTTTCCCTAAAATTTATCATCTCTAAAAATTCTCCATTCGTTTAAGAACTACGAATTTGTGCGCATTGCACCAACGGCCATCTCCACGGTGGAAGTGATCGGCCCGCGAGCGTATATCGCCGAACGTGTAACTGCACACGCGTACAGTTCGCTCAACTTGAGCTGCTCCATTGAGTCCCGTGCCCCATACACTGTCTACTGGTTGTTCGGAGGGCGGACCATTGGAGGACCACTGTTCTACGAGTGGGTGCTTTTAGTTCATTTTGGTTGGGCACTATCAAGGGCGTAGCCACAAAAAATTTTAGAGGAGGAGGAGGAGGAGTACGAGGGGGTCGACAAATTTTTCGACACCCTTCAGTGACCTTTTTTGTTCGTTGACCATTATTTCAGGCTGAAAATGGTGATTTTGCTCTAAAAGGTGTTTGTTTTAAGCTAGGAGAAAAATTGACCAAAAATCAGGTCGTCTTAAAAAAATACACTTATTTTATATATATATATATATATATATGTATGTATGTATGTATGTATGTATGTATGTATGTATGTATATATATATATAGAAGTTTTTGGCTAGCAGCGCCGATAGGCATGGCCTGGGAAATTTTTTTTTGGAATTTTAAATCGATCTTTTGCCGATTTTCTACGAAAATTTTTGAAAACCAATTTTTTCCCTCAATATTCCGAAAAGTTTTATTTTTTCCTATTTCGGGGATGGAGAATGTGTCCCATTCGTGCCTCCCCTCCTGGCTACGCGCTACGTCTTTGCTCATCAGTACCAGTAGGGTTTTGTCAACAGATCCACGGACACGTCCATTTGGACCATCGATGCAGTCACATCCGCGCACCGGGGCTACTATACCTGCCAAGTGGTCAGCCCCCAAGGCAACCATTCCGCGGTTACCTTTCTGGATTCGCGAGGTCTCTTTCTGACTTCTTCAAAACTGACTCTTTTTGACCTCATCAGAACCACCGCCACATATTGTGCCGGCCCGCAACGAGTCTGTGCTTCTGCGCAGTACGGCTTTTCTGCACTGCCGAACCCAAAGCAATGAACAGCCCAAAATTCATTGGCTGCACAATCAGAGCAGAACAGTGGGCAATTCGGCGAAGACCGTAATCAGAGCAGAAAGTTACAGTATACCATAATCCCAAAATGCACAGTACACCTACGAGAACGGAACACTGCGTATTCTGGACGCCAGCATTGAGGACTCGGGCGAGTACACATGTCGCGCGCGAACTTCCGGTGGACAGGCCGAGACAACTGTTTGGTTATACATTATGCAGACACCACGGGCACGGGTAGTGCCCCGTGAGCTGTGGGTGGCTGAGGGGAGCACCTTCAATCTGATGTGCGAAACCGAAGGACGACCCAGACCCGAGGTGACCTGGTTCTTCAAAGGTACAAGTACAATCTTGTGACTTTGATCAACATTTTTTCCTGAAAAATTTCTTTAAACACGTTTTTATGCTTCCTAATTCTTTAAAAGTGTCTTTAAGCCTGCCAAAATTTTCCAAAAAAAAAATTTGGCTGTAAATTTTAATAAGATGAAAACATGGTACGAGAAAACATCAAATTTTGATAATTTTATGTCTGCTCATCAAAATTCAAATTGCATACTCTCTCGTCGTCTTTCTTTTTTTCTTTTGCTTCTCTCGTCGTTTCTCTTTCTCTGTTTGTTCGTAAGTTCATTTTGATGAAACAGACACAAATCATCAAAATTTGATGTTTTCTCGCACAATGGATGAAAACTTTTGATCAAGTTACTAATACCATCAATTGGATGATTAAACTGTAAAATAACAACATTAGGCGCACGCATTGTGCCGGATCCGAAGTTCTTTATCACGTACAAAAATGAGTTGGTGGTCAGTGAGGTGGAGCTGGAGGACATCGGCATATACGAGTGCCGTGCAACCAACCGCGTTGGTCGGGTGTCTGACTTCTCCAAAGTGCATTTGGCACGTGAGTTCAGGTACAAAGTGTCTGTTTTAAAAGGGTCATTGTACTTAGTGCCTCCGAACATTCACGTGACACAGAGCAAACAGATGATCATCCGTGGTGATGTTGTGGTGTTGGACTGTCGAGTACGCCTTCACAACGTGCATCTTCATCAAATTTTTTTTTGCAGGTGCTGTCTGGTCTTCCAAGCCCGCAGATTGCCTGGTTCAAAGATGGACGGAAGCTATCCACGGACCGATTTCTGCACATTCAGGATGGTCGGCTGACAATTCGCGTTAGTTGCTCGGGATTTTTTTGATCAGAGATATAGATGTATGTGGCCGGGCTTGAAATGCGCTATATGATTATGAGTAGATGATATCTATTCGGAACATAATTTATTGCGCATCTAATGTTGTGATAAGGCCCAGGGACTAATTCAGGATTAGGTATTTGAATTTTTATTTAGAATGCGGATGAGTCAGATGCGGGCACTTATGCATGCAGAGCCGAGAATCTGGCCGGTTCTGAGATCAAACCAGTCACGCTTGGAATCGGAAGCGCTCCGACTATAGTGCCCGGTCCGGAATCTGTGTTCGTGACCATCGGCCGAACGGGGACACTGCTCTGCCGCGCGTTAGGAGTGCCAAAGCCCCAAGTCAGGTGGCTGAAGAACGGAGAGCCTATCGCTGGAGACAATGATCGACTTATGCAGTTGCCGGATGAAAGCCTGTTGATAAAGGGTAATCACATACATGGGAAACATCACACGAAATATTATTTATGAAGTTTTAGCGCGAATCTTTTTTGTTCTTCTTTTTAATATTTATTTACTTTTTCGACATTACAACCTTTCAGATACTCAATTGACTGATCAGGGCGCTTACACGTGTGCTGCGCGAAATGAGTTCGGAGAGCAGCGTCGACATACCAGCTTGGTGGTGACAGGACTCGGTGAGTTGGACATTTTTCGGTGTGTTCTTCATCAATTCTTCAAATTGATCAGTGAGTCCGGTGCTGGCCAGTCTTCCAGCCAGAATGGATCTGATCGAGGGCAAAGACTTGCAGATCAACTGCATTGTTCTGCTTGGAACTCCTGCGCCCAGTCTCCACTGGCTTAAGGTCCAAAGGTCAATTTCCAAATTGCAAAATAATTAACTTTCAGAATGGACTCCCGCTTGAACCCGACGACAGGACAGTGGTCCTTCCTGACAGATCGCTTTTGCTCAAGGACGGTGCCCAGATGCACAAGGGGCTGTACAGTTGCCAGGCAACAAGTCCGGCCGGCAATGCATCTGTGGAAACAGAAGTGGAACTGATCAGTATGTTTTTATTTTACTTTATTGACTTATTAGCTAAAATAACGCAACAAATACAACGAGAAATCGTGTTTTGAAAAATGTGTAAAATTGCTTCATGCTTTGCTTCTCGTTCAGAACGTGTCCTGCTCATTCCTTAGTTATGCTTTTTGAATTGGCGCCGTTACAAAAATGCCAAATAACGGCTTGTTTTGTGGTGTCATTGCGTGCCTTTTCCGTTTCAGTGCGACCACTGATGGCAATGCATACCGGTCGCGTGGGTCAGTCCGGCGAGGAGGAACAGGTGGTCCGTGAGGGCACTTCGCTGGACATTGCCTGTCCGGTGCAAGTACCTTTGGGGCAGGCTCAACCCAAAGTGTTGTGGACATTGGACTCCGTTCCGCTGAATGTCAATTCACCAGAATATACTCTATTGGTAATGAATGGGAAGTGGGAATATTTTCCCAAGGGTGAATACACTATATTCAATTTACTTGAACAGCCCAACCATACGCTTCGGATTCAGAAGGTTAGCACTATTCACGCCGGCCAATACACATGCACGGCGATCAACCAGGCAGGGGAGGTGGACAAAACAACCATTATTCGGGTAATTTTGTTGAAGGATTGTCAATTTTATCGATTGATTTGATTTTCCTTTAAGGTGCACACTCCGCCAACCATTGCGATTGGTCAAAGTTCGTTCAATCTTGTCCACGGGGACACTGTTTCGTTACCGTGCGATGCCGATGGAGAGCCAGAGCCGGCAATCAAATGGTTTGATCACATAAAATATTGAGCAAACATGAACTGCTCAGGTACCTGAACGACAAGGAGTACCTGGACGGTGTTATTGATGACGATGGTTCGCTGGTGCTGGAAGCAGTGGAGGATCGCCATCGGGGCATATTCAAGTGCGTGGCGGAGAACGAGCTGGGCAAGGCTGAACGCCTAATTGCACTCACTGTGCATACAGCGCCTATCATCGAAGGAGCCGGAATTGTATGTGTTGCAATTGCAGAACCGAACCGAGTCAATAATCATAATAGATCCGTTCTTTGGTCGCTAACGAAAGCGATTGGGTGGAGATGAGATGTCCTGCAACGGCACATCCACCGCCCGAGCGACACTGGAGCTGGGATGGGCTGGCCATCGACTTGGGTGGGAAAAGAAGTGGCGGAGGCGCAACACCGTCTCCGAATCAATTTGTACACATCGAAATGCCACCAAATGGTTCACTGATCATTCGCAAAGTGGCGTTGATCCATGCTGGGGCCTACGAATGCCGTGTGTCCAACATGGCCGGCGATGATCGCATACAGTATTCACTGAGGGTAATTGTGCTGATCGCGTTAGGATCAATGTCAAATTCCAACTTTCAGGTACAGTCTCCGCCTCGGATCATCTCGGACTCCACTGAAAACATCATTTACGCATCGGTGGGCACCGCACGTGATCTGTACTGCCGCGCAGATGGCATTCCAGAGCCGACCATCTCTTGGGAGAAAGACCGTCTTCCCGTTCTGCCCAACAACTTCAGCTTCGTGGACCCCCAGGGAACGCTCCGATTTCGCCACTTCCAGATCGGTGACTCGGGCGAATACACGTGCCGTGCATGGAACCCTGCTGGGGAGGCAATCCGTAATGTGCGCATTGTGACACAAAGTGAGCGCAAAATTCAAGATATTCAAACACCTCGACCCCCTTCCCCCACAAGTCCCACCTTATGTAATGGACGGGCAGCGTCGAGAGTACACGTTTATTGAGGACGAGCTGGCGGACATTCACTGCCTTGTGGATGGGGATCCAAAGCCGGAGATCCAGTGGCTTTGGCAGGGCAATCCACTTGATATGGCATCCTCCCGGTACACTATTTTTAAAGGCAAGCAGTTTTGTATTTAGCAGTTTGTATTAATTAGTAACTTTCGGGAAAACACTATGTTTTTTTTTTCTTAAGAAACCAATCTTCGCATTGTGAATGTGAAGGCATCTGACGACGGCTTTTACACGTGCCGTGCAACAAGTAGAGCAGGAAAAGAAGATGTGGTGATCAGGGTATTATAAATGATCAGTCTCATCACTACGCTGAAGGAGTGCAATTTAGGTGTTTGTGATCAGTGCTCCAATGATGCGAGACGATGACTTGGAAGAGCACATATCAGTCACGCTCGGTGAGCCAATTGTTCTGCAGTGTCCGCTGATCGCCGCTACACCGCCTCTTTCCGACATCACTTGGTCTTTCAACGATATACCATTGCCACCTGAACGGGACGGTATTGTATTGTTGTCGGCGAACAGACTCCGCTTGCGAATCCCTGAAGCGTCAGTTACGCATTCCGGACTGTACAAGTGTGTGGCGGAGAACGCGGCTGGTGAGGCGCACAAACAGTTCGTCGTTGATGTGATGGGTCAGTTTGCTGAAACAGGAACCAGAAATTAATACCTTTCCGGCACGCAAAGTCGGCCCAAGTCGGCCATTACACTATTCAAAAATTTCACATGCGAAAAAAGCGAAAAAATTCATTAGTTGATTTTATTTAGTTGCACCACATTTGGACGAGAGCAAGTACTCACGGGCTGTGCCCATCTACGAGAATCACCAAGTGGAGATCGGATGTCCCGTTAGTGGAGTACCCACACCGTCCATTGTTTGGCTATTGAACACGCAACAAGTGCTAGAGCAAGGCACCTCTCTGAGGGGTGTAAGGCTTGGCAAGGACGGCCAGACGGCATGTTACCGATGATGGGTCTTTATACTTGACTCCAAATTGTTAAAGATGGTCATCGATTTGGTTGAGACAGTGCATAATGGCACATATGGCTGTGTAGCATCTAACAAGGCTGGTACTGCGGAACTGGATGTGCATCTTAAGGTGTTGGGTAAGTTGAAGAGATTTCGAAGGGGATTGAATTTTCATTGATGCGCAAAATTAGTGCTGATGAATATTTTTAGTTTTCGAAAAACATAAAAATTAGCATATAGGTAGTAGTAACCTCATCATATGTGTGCAAAGAGCGTAGAGTTGGTTGGTAATTTGCTAACTGGGTTGAAGATATGGCGATTTTAAAAATGTTTTTGTTAAAGAAATTGACCATTATATGGAAGGAGGACCTCATAATCACTTTTTCAAGCTGTCACCATTATTTTGCTTTTTTACCTCGTAAATATTCAGCGGAAGCAGAGAATTCAAATCATTAATTCCATATTTTTGAATCAAGCATTACCAAAGCTTGGCCCAGACGAAAACGTGGAGGTGAAGCGCGGCGGACACATTACTTTGGGGTGTGATGTCATCAACATGGACACATCCACCTCCTTCACCTGGCTCTTCGTAATACTTTTTGCCATTTTTCAAATTACCTTTTACTGCTTTTGAGTTAATCTTTTTTAGAATCAGTCAACCAATTTGCCCATTAATGTCAGTGTGGTTAGCAACGGAAGCCGACTGAACATTGCGAAAGCAATGCTTGAACAGCACCAGGGCATCTTCACCTGTTTGGTGCGCAACTCCCTCGGTGAAGCGCAAAAGAATTTTCAGCTGGATGTCCTTGGTAAGAGGAATTGTATGATTGATTTATTTCTCAAACACCGGTTCCGATTTATTCAGTCCCACCTAAATTGGCTGACCAAGACCAGGAGAACAGAGTGCACGTCCCAGTGGACCGGAAGTTTGAGCTGAACTGTCCAATTGCAGAGGGCAATCCAGTGCCAGAGATCGAATGGTTCCAGAATGGAGTTCCACTGCTGGATCTGCAGGAGACAGAACCCCCTCAACAGCCGGGTACATCCCTGGTGCATTGGATCAGCCCAGCAAGGACAAGTCTTTTTATCAAAGGCGTCTCCAACGCAGAATTCAAGTAAGACTTAAACTTAAACCTTAAAGCCTTTTAATCTTAACCTACCCACCTAAGTTTGTTAAGTTTACTTCTCAACTTTTTTGAAGCTTATTAATTTCGCCAGGTATACGTGTGTTCTACACAACAAGGCCGGCACAACATCTCGCGATCTCCTTGTTCAGGTTCCCAGTCCTACCAATCGATCCTTGATCCTTCTTTCTCTAGATCACTGCGCCTCCTAAACTTGCACAGTCAACGGAGGAATTGTTTGAGGCATACGAGGGCAACTCGGTAACATTTGAATGTCCTCTGCTGGACACAGCGGCAGATTCCGTGCAAATTGACTGGCTCCAAAACGGACGGCCAATTTCAGTAAATTCGCCAGAAAAATTTTCCCGAAATCTAATTCATTGGTCACAGGAAAGTGCAGTGAAACACTCCATCTCCGTGGACCGAACTCGACTTGTGGTAGTGAACGTGCGACGTCAGGATACGTCCACCTTCGGTTGCCGGGTCACCAACTTTGTGGGCGATGCCCATGCCCAATTCCGGCTAAATGTTTTGGGTAATTTGAATGATTTTGACAAGTTTTGGACATGCTCACATGGACAGTTGCACCGAGCATCGCTGGACCACCGGTGGAGGAGGCCTTGCTTTTGGAGGGACAGCAACTGGATCTGCGATGTGCTTCGGATGGGATTCCGCAACCTACGATGGAATGGCTGAAGGATGGGCATCCGGTGGATGACAGCGCCGAACGCGTTGAACTGCTCAGCCAACAGCACTTTCTGTTTGTAGAGCAGCTAAACGGCACGGACTCCGGCACGTACACGTGCGTGGCGACAAATATTGTGGGGAAGGCCGAGAAAAGCTTCAAAATTCGTGTGATCATGGCACCCGTAATTGCGCTGGAAGAAGCGCTCATACAAAAGGAGGTGAGTAAAATAAAAGCATTCTCTATTTTGAATTGGTCATTCATCCCGCATTCCGGGATTTTTTAGTTTTCCATAGTTTCACTTTCATTGATTATTAAAAATTCGTAGGAAGGAATGGCTGAATCACAAAAGGTTTTAGTGCCAGCAGCCACAGAAATTGATAAATTTTTAATCGCTTCAGGGACTATTGCATAAATTTCTTTATTTCCAAAAAAATGGGGAAGAATGTTTATGATAGGGCTCAAGCATTTATAGGTCTCGCTCGGCCATCCGATCACACTTGAGTGCCCACTCGTCCCGAACCCATCTGCAGTTGGTGTAGAGATGAGCTGGACCCGAAATGACGTTCCTCTTTCGTCCGAGATGGTTTCTGTACTTTCACTATCGTATGTTAATGTATCACTTCAGGCTAATAAGGAGTACCAATTTCTGGACAAAGGACAACATCTGATGGTGTTGAGTGCGACGCGAGAAGACGCTGTGCGTTTTGGATGTTCAGCGGAGAATGCGGCTGGACAGACGGGAAGAGAGTTCCAGTTGAAGGTATTGCTTCAGCTTCTTAGCTTCTTACCGCTCGTCAATTGCACATTTCTGATTAGGTATTGGTGCCGCCCTTGTTGAAGTCACCGCCTTCGCACTCATTTCGCCTGATCGAAAATCAGTCGCTGATCATCCCTTGCGAACTTGCTGATGGCATCCCAACGCCAAAAATTGAGTGGACTAAGGACGGGCATCTTCTGATCAGCGACGAAAACAAATGGCAAATGCTTAGTGGCGGACAGCAGCTGAAGCTTCCCAATGCGGGTGGGTCGATACAATCGATAATTATGCAATGATCTCATCAGGACCTGATCATCCTGGCGAATATGCATGCACTGCGACCAATCAAGTTGGCCAAGCATCGCTCCAATTCAGCGTCAAAGTTCTGCTGCGACCGTCGCTGGAGAATCAGAGTGTTGTCCGAAATGTGGAGACGGTGGAGGGTCACAATGTGCTGTTAACATGTCCACTAAGACAAGACATTGCCACAGCAGGCATTTTCGGTGACAAAAGCGGCAACATCAGATGGTTATCAGTGAATGGAAATACTAATCGGCAACTATCCGTGCATTTTAGGCTCAAGGATGGCGAAACAGTTCCTGAGGATGCTTCCCGGATGTCTAGCATACACTCCAGCCTGAAGTTGCTGATCAGCAAGTGAGCAACTCTTTTATTTTTTATTTGGAATGAGGATTTAGGAAATTTTTTGTTTGGATACATCAAGGTTCAAGGTCGTGGCTAGGAATTTTTTTTGGGGTACATTTTTTTGGTTTAAAATTCCCAGATTCTATTATAGAAGGTGATCTGCTGGCGTCTATTAGTGGCGTCGGAAATTTTTGATGAAATTTATTAATTTGCGAATCAAATGACCTTTTTGAAAAGTTCTTTTGGCTATACCTTTGGAATTGGAATATATTCGAAACAATTGGGAATCCAAAAATTGGGTTTCTTTTACCTGTTAATCAGAAAATGCTTTTGAAGAAATGAATAAATCCCTTCTTCTCCTCTTCAGCGTCAGCCCATCGGATGAGGGCACCTTCACATGTGTGGTCAGCAACGAGGCAGGCGAGACGCACGCCAACTTTCAGCTTTCGGTGCTGACGGTACCGCGCATTCTGGTGCTGAACAGCGACAAGAACAGGACGGTGGTTGAGGGACAACCGCTGGTGTTGAGTTGCCCAGCGGAGGGAAAGCCTGAGCCGATAATCAGTTGGCGAAAGGAGGGAAAGGCTGTGGCAAAGGTTAACTCGGAGATATGGATCAGCGACAACGGGGCAGAGTTACACATAGACCGAGCGAACCCGAACAGCACCGGAGGGCGATTCGCGTGTGAGGCGAGGAACCGAGCCGGCACAGCGGCACAGGACATTTTCGTCAGTGTGCTAGGTTGGTCAGAGTAATATGCGCCAAACACAAAATTCTGAAATGGTCTTGCCAAATTTTTGATCATAGCCAGGACTTGTTAATTGTTGAGATCTTTCTGTCAGATCTTAATTGTTTCAAAACCAGGTCAAGAAGTTTTCAACTTCCAATCAATCGTCATGTCAAGACAAAACCCAATAACAGCTGTTTAGTGCCAGCTCGGATACAGCGTGACAATCTCAACACCGAACTGGCGGCTGCCTCTGGACATCCCTTGTCTATCGAATGTCCAGCCACGGGCCGTCCGGCGCCCCAAATCACCTGGCTGAAGGGAAACCAACAACAGCCATTAGAGGAGCTGGGCAACAACGACGTGTACACCTCCAGCAGCCACCAAACACTTCACATTGCTCACTTCTCGCAACAGCACGTGGACAAATACATTTGTGTGGTGCGGAATGAGGCGGGTGAAGACCGAGCCGAGTTCTTGCTCAGTTTGTTAGAGGAGCCGAAGATTGACGAAAAAGGTGGGTAATTCTTACAATAATTCGTGGATAATTCTCTATCTTGTTAGATAAGTATTTGATTATTGAATGATGCTGATTCCTTATCCATTACCAACCATTTACCAACAAGAACTGATCTGTTTCTTCAATCAATTTAGTGCAAAGTCTCTCCGTCAACGCTGGTCAAACAGCAGTACTCAGCTGCCCAGTAACTGCTTCGCCGGAGCCTACCATTGCTTGGCTGAAGGATGGTCAGAATTTGGCCATAGGCGAGGCCGATCGCGACCGATATAAACTTGTCCAGGGCGGAAGAGAGCTCCAGATCAGCGGAACAAGTGCAAAACAGGATTCTGGAAGGTGATGATCGCAAAATAAAAACCATTTGAATTGTCTAATCTTTGAAGGTACACGTGTCTGGCCACTAATGTAGTTGGATCCGCCCAGCTCAACCTGTTCCTGTCTGTGGTGGAACCACCTCAGATCGATGAGCCTCATGCTGAGAAAATATTCATCCAGCTGGCAAAGCCGACCATCCTCCATTGTCCGTTCACCGGCACGGATCCCATTCGGGTGGAATGGTTCTTTGGTGGTCGATTGGTGGGCGGAAGTGAAATCGTTGAAAAAAGTTCGCAAATTTGAATGGCAAAACCAAACTCCCAATTCAAGAAGGCGAGGAAGACCCATTGATCCAGGTCAGCGATAGGGGCCGTCGCCTGAACTTACTGTCCGTACAACGGATACACAATGGTAGTTGGACCTGCACGGGCACAAATTCGGCAGGGGAAGCTCGGAAATCATTTCTACTCGAAGTCCAAGGTTGTTTTCAGGAGTTAATCAGGTGTTGTGATCAAACCAAATCCTTTGAATGATTTTGACAGTTCCCCCTTCCATCAACGAGTCGGCCAGCTCAGCTCCTATCCAAACAGTTGTGCCCGGAGGACAACTTCAACTTAATTGTTTGGCAGATGGTTCACCTACACCGATGGTGAGGTTTATTGATACCTTCCCTGTCGAATTTCAAAACACACACAGATCTAGACATTAAAAAATAGAATTGATTCAGAGCGGTATTAGAACTGATCCTACGAATCAACTATGTAGATTTAATTAACCTATCAGAATGTTGTTCTGATTTTCTATCATTGACAGATCTTTTGGTTGAAAAACGGGCAACCTATGCAGCAGTACAGTGGACAGCAGTCACTTCTCATCCCAAAGGCGGACCATTCCGATGGCGGACGATACACTTGCGTTGCGGAGAATTCGATTGGAAGTGCATCCCAATCCTTCCTGGTCAAGGTGCCCAACCTGACATCACTTCGATAATGATTATCCATTTTGACAGGTCGCTTCCGCTCCCCAATTGGAGGGCGCTTCGATTGAAGAGATTGTACTTGTGGTCGGTGACCAGGCAATGTTGCAGTGTCGCCTAAGGGATAGGAATATGGACAGTCGAATCAAATGGACTTTTAACGAACAAGAACTGGATGAGGATGAGTCAATTTCGGTGAGGGATAAAACAATAACTTTTACTTACCTATTTGTTGAAGGGGGTTAAGCTCATTGCCGTAAATTTTGGTATATTTGATAGTGATGGAAATTAATTTTTCATTTTTTCCAAAGATCTTTAGCGTTTTCAATTCGAAATTTTCATTTCGGTCCAACCTTGATAGAAAAGAAAGTAAAATAAAATAAAAATGTAAAAAGGAGTAGCATTCCTATATATCATAAAAATAAAAATTGCAGAAAAATCGCATACCCTAGTTTTCTTCACATATTAAAAAATGTGTCTTTTTTGTCTATAAGCAGGCAACTTATAATACATTTTTTTATCATATTACGTAATGAATTTTTATAGGGTATTCCTTTCACTCCATATTCACTCTACTAATCTATGTATTGATAAATGATAAATGGATAAACACTATAACATTTCTGAGTAGGTGGAAGCGGACAAGTTGGTCATCCGGGAAGTGAGCTTAAGCGATAGTGGTGATTTTGCATGTCTCGCAGAGAACGATGCCGGACAGACTCGGAAGGTGTTCCGACTGAATGTGATGGGTTTGTCGGGTCAGAGTTTTGGATCATCTACTGGGTTGTTGTTCCAGAACCGCCTCGCTTCAAAGACATCTCCAACACGCGTTATTCAGTGATCGAGGGCCGAACCGTGATGCTGGACTGCGCGGTTGCAGGCAGCCCAGCACCCAACGTCATTTGGAGAAAGGTAAGCCAAAAATATTTTATTAAAAACAAACAAAATTGTGAACAAAAGCGATATATGAGAGAGATTGCATGGTGTTCGTAGAGATCGGGATTTTTGGCAAAAAACAGGAACTGGTTTGACCGAAATATTGGATGTAATGTTACTGAGTCCAAATTGTCCAGCGTCGATAACGTGATTTTTTCCCCGAAGTAAACTTTGAAACGAAAGGAAATAAAAACAATGAAAAAAGGCCGACTTATATGCGGGGTGGTGGGCGTGGTTTTCCCTTTTCTTCCTTTTGCTTTTCGTAGAAGTGCGAGCGCGCGGAGATTAAATATTCATATTTCCTTTCGCGTTCGCCTCGGTTGCATGAGGTGGGCATGGCTTGCCTCTTTTCTCCTCTTAAGCGCAGACAGTCATACTGTTATATTAAAGCTTCACGTTCACTGCAAAGTCTATTTCGTTAATGGTTGTCTACGCTCGACAATTTGGCACCTCAGTATATAATGTCATGACAAACCCAGTCTTGACAAATCCAGAATCCTGAGTTCTGGATTATATATACCAATATATGAAAGGACACATAGGGAAAACTGAATATGGATTCAAAAACTCTGGATTATGTAAGCATTCCCAACTCCCTGCAAGTTTGCAACATCATTACTATTAATATTGATTGGTAAGGCGTCTGAGAAGAGAATTGGGGAATGTGGGCAGCCTTTGATACCATCCGCCGATCACAGTGTCTCGGTGGTGGTGATCACTGCCGCAATTACAAAGACCACTACCACCACGCCAACCACGAACAGAGCTGGCATCCGGTTCCCGGCATCACCGATTGTGGCGTTGTTTGAGCATACACCGTACCGATTGCATCGTTTGCCACCTGCGCATTCCAGTCCGATCCTCCAAACTGGTCGGCCTTGCGCGGAGGTCAGCTGATACTTGCGAAAAGCACTCTGACAACGGCGAGTGGCCGGATTCTGGAAAATAAGCTGGTGAATATGGTGGGAACAGGAAAAGATATACCTATGTCCCAGACCCAATCAATAGAAAAAACACAGATTGACTTCAAAAAGTCGTATTCATAGAACGGGAAGGCACTTTACACTCAACACTGACCGCTTTGAAGTCGTGACAACACAGCTGGCACCGGTCTTCGGAGGCAAATCCGGTGTCCGGGTCTATGGATGGACAATCGCACACCATCAGATGCGGTGCGATTCGGGCGCAAGGGTTTTCGCACACGTCATCCACACAGATCTTCTCGCCTCTATGTCAAACAGTCTGCTGCTTCATCAACTTATTAGTTAGTAAAGAAGCACCTCCGTCCGCACTGCTCGCCCTGCATTTTGTCTGCACATACTGACTTGGAGCATTTGCCCTTCAGGCACAGCCGTTGCGGATCCTTATCGTCGCATTGCATGCCTTCCATTTCGGATTCCTCCATTCGGCATCGGGAACATGACTCACGCTCCCACCGTTCACCATTGTCCCTGATGAGGGAACAACTATACTGTAATCCCGGCGGATTTTAGTACCTGAGAATGCCCTGCTCATGCGCAGGAAGACAACGTTCATTAGCATTGCCACAACACAGATAGCAGTAATTGTCCTCCTCCGTATCGCAGCGGCATTCCTTCATGCCACGCATGGAGCACGCGGAAATGCATCTGCAATTATCAGAAATTGGTAGAAATTACAATGCTTGAGTTCTTGTGTAAACTGTAAGGATTTAGTAGGTAGTCCAACTGTACTCGGGATGTTGCCAACCCCCGATCTGACTTTCTTGGTATCAGTCCTAGCCTGGTTCGTTCCCAAATTCTTTTCAAACCCTAGGAAATAAGGCACAAACTGGCCAATTGGTATCGGATTTCGTGCGTCCACTGACATAAGTCCCACTTCCTCTTCTGCGCTTCTGCCCCTCCAGCCACTTACGTGCCGTTTCTGCATACATGCGCATTGCTCGTTGAGCAGACAGCCCCGTCCACCGAGCACTTGACATTATGTTCGTGCCGATGATGGGAAGCGGCAACCGGCGGGGAAGTGATGACGAGAAGACAGGAGAACATCAGCAGAAGCAACTGCACCAGTTGTTGTTGTTGTTGTCCAATGTTGGTGCTGATCGATGGCATGTGGACCAAACTATCTTTTTGCCGACGGCAACAGACTCAATCATTCGCTGCTGTTCATCAATGGCATTGTTTGAAGTGCGGCAGACGATTGTGCACAAATTGTTGTCCAAAATGAAAACGGGCAGGGAGTTATGGAGAGAGGCAACTTTGACTTGTGAGTTGTAAGTGAACAGAGCAGTTGTGTTTGTGTGGTGCCCTCACTTTGTAAGGGGTGGTGGGAGTGAGTGAAGTGAAAAAAGGGGAACAATGACGACGGCAGAAAGGGGCAGGGAATAGGGCAGAAAAAGCTAGAAGCCGACAGAGTTGTGTGAGCGAGTAAGGAAACAGGTCATGAGATGAAGTGAAATAGTGTGTGGTGGAAAGAGAGTGGATGGTGTCAGACACTGCCCCTGAGGCAAATGAGAGTTCAGCGCCGGGGCGAGGGCGCTGCTGCTGCCATCGGCGTTGCTCATTTCCCATTCCAGAATTGGGCGGTTGTCTTGTCATCGGTGGGGGAGGGGCATGGGCGGTCTTTG
>JAEHOM010000141.1:0-15700 GCA_016433075.1 Hoplolaimus columbus | reverse complement strand
GGAGATGTGTATAAGGACCAGGATCATCGGATCAGCCCACTCATTGCATCCAGTAAACGGACGAGTATCGATTCGTGCCATTTGCTTAATATCTTTTTTTCTCTAACTCGCGGGTTTGGGTAGGTCTGGCGCGCTATTTCGTCTTTTCTCTCATTTCTATGTTAACCATTAGATGGCACGAATCGTCGTGGGGCCAAACGTCAAACGTAAGGGTCCTTGGCTGACCCCCGCCCCCTTGCTAAGGTATGATCACAACTGAAGAAACTATGAAAGGTGAAAAAAATAAAGAACATTTATGAAAAGTACCAAATAAAGGTATATTGGATATCCCTTAAATTGTGCATATTTTCAAGAAAATACCGCTTTGCGGGAACAAAAGCAGATCGTTGTCCATTTGCATTTCTGCTGTTCCCATCAGAATTTGCATATCGGGCGAGTGCGTTCGACATTGTAACGAATACTTCATTGGCCAGCTTCGGATACTCTTTCATAAGCTTATTCCAGTCTTCGGTCTGTTTTTGGGGAAAAGGATAAAGCCAATAAAAAATGTTAACATATTACATTAAAAAATAATAAAATTGCATTAGAAATTCAACATTCACTTTTTTCGACAAAAAAAAATTGCAAAAATAACCATAAATAACCATGTCGTTGAAATCTACTGCATTTTCCCAACTTTTTCTTACATTGACAATGTTCGCGGTGTGCGTGACAATAAAGCGCAGCATAAAATCCTTCAGCTGACTGGCGTTGTGTCTGTCGGCTAGCACCAATCTGTTGCACACATTGTCAACTGAGAGGTCGGCACGGAGAACCTTTTTTTGAATATTCAAATTAGGAGCGCCCGTAGGGCACAAAAATCTAATAATATGCTCATATATGGGGTTAAAAATTAATTAAAAAATTTTTGGCCAAGTTGTCAGAGAAGCATTAGCACATAATAGCGTCTACCAACAAAACGATCGCTTCCCGGTTTAGTGCACTTTATGCGTCCAATCAAATGCGGCCCACTTTCCAAATTTAAAGGCGCATAGAGGGCAGGTGGTACTCTCAACTGTTACCCAGGCCCTGGGGTAACGGGACCTGGGGTAACAGCCCACAAATAGCCCACCCCCGCCATATCCACGTTAAAACCAATTCATATTTGATGCACTAATAAGGGTTTTTAACGTCGGAACAATGTGAGAGCAAACCTGGACGGTCATCCCCTTGAGGCCGTCAAGTTGAAAGCGATCCGCCACCTCGAACAACTCCGGCGCCATATGCTCCACCAGCGGCGCATGTCCAGTGTACATGAACAACAGCATTTGGTACATCACCTGCACAAAATGCGCAAAAATGAAAGTTGGAGAATGAACACAACAACCGCAAATTATGCATAATAAGTCATGTTGGGAATTCACCATCATCACCAGGACAAGGGTGCCCTTTTTCCAATTATTGTACAGTATAGAAGCTCATGTTTCTTTTAAAATGCAGCCAACAGCATTTACCAATCACATTTGTTCACTATTTATTGACATGAATGCGTAAAAAACTTGTCAACCTGCGTTTATCTTGGTTTGAAACTTTTGGAGTGCGATTTTTATGTCATATTTTGCAATATTTTGGGATTTTTTTGCAGATTTTGCCCATATTTTTATAAGGCTTCCATAAAATCTCAGCTATCCTAATCCTTTAAATTATTAATCTTTAATTCTAATCCTTTAAATTATTAATGTACATGCACCCGCTCCTCTCTCCAGCCAAAACAAATTTATTAGAGCTATTAGAAAATCTAAAGAACTACCAACATTTCAATGTCGATAATAAACACACGCGAAAATGGGTCTGCTTTTTGACTTTTCGAATCGGATTGTGATCGCGTCATCCGAACAGGTGATCGTTTTATTTTTGTAACTCCACTAAAAACTGGATCGATAGAGTTAAAAATTTTGTGCATTATTTAGTGCGCAAATTATTTTTATGCACATATTGCCATAATGATGAAGGTGACTCGTAATTAAGCCAAAGCAAAAGTTCAAATTTCAAAAGCAATACATTTTGCCTAATCCAAACCTCGTGGTCGATGTCGTCAAAGTGCGCTTCGCCCTTCTGCGCCTCCTCCGTGTGCGGCTCCAACATTGCGGCGAACACAGGCGAGTGCGAGGCCAACACGACTCGGTGCGCTGGGATCACGCGCTTCTCACCATTCTCGCCACAACGACAATCGATGATGAAATCCGTGTGCTTTTCGCCCTTGAACATCTCCTCCAAGGATGTGAGCAGCTTAAAGAGGGAATGACTGACTGATGAGACATGTACTCACAATCAGAATTTGAAGCGGACAAAATTCCGATCTCATAAACCGATCTCGATCTCAATCGATCTCAATTAACTTCCGATTTTTTTTTAATGTTTTGAGTTAGAAAACTTTTGACAGCGAATAAAATTGAATAATAATACCTACCATATAATATGCTAGCCTCCATGTAATGATTTTAATGAAATTTTCGTGATGGAAAAAAGCATAACGTAAAAATCACTTTTCAAACACTTTTTGGAAGAAAATAACGTTTGAACCAATATTAAGAGAAAAATTATTGGTAGATATTTGTCCGGATACCACAGGGTATGCAGAAATTGTTTTTTAACGAATTTATAAAGAAAATGTGTAAAATTTTGACCTCTTCAAGGCAGAGAACTAGGAAAATTGTTCGGGGAGCCTACAAAAATTCTTTAAAAAAATCATAGGGATTTAAGCAATATTGTTTGCCAGATGTGTCCAGAAAATTTTTCGAGGTTGGAGTGCAAGTCCACAAGAGATTTATGTAAGATTTACGAAAAATTTTTGCGAAATATGTGAAACTAAAAGTTATGTGAATTTTTAATTTTATGATTTCCGCCCATGGACACCGAAAATTAGTCATGGATCAAAATGCCACCGGTGGCCAAAATACCACGATACCACCCATAAAATCGACACGTACCTGCTTTTTTTTGTACTCCGCGGGTTGGCCGGTTCTACCGCGGTATGCCCACATGTGCTTTTGACATGTACGTGTTTTTTGAGCACGTACGTGCTATATTTAGCGTTGGCATTTTTGGCCATCGGTGGCATTTTGATGCATTTCACCCCCTGATGTGTGCTGGTCTCAAGCGAAGTAAGGTACAGTATAAAATACAGTATAAGCCTGGCATTGACACGATATATCGCGCAACAATGCCGTCCATGCCAGCAAAAAGCTCACCTTCAGTCCTGTGCCCCTCTTGTTGTCCCAGCTAAATGAACAGACATTAACATCCGCTGTCAACACGACCAAATCTTTCTCTACGTCATATAAACCGCTTGCGCCATTCATCAATTTCTAAAAAAGCACATTTGTCTGACAAGCTACCATAATTTTTATAAATTAACTTGCGGCCATACAAAATGTTCGGAGAAAATACCAGAAAACTCTTGTCAAGGTCATAAGCGAGGCGAGAAGTAAAAATATTCGCGAAAACAGCCAATTTTCTGCCATATTAGATTACTCGGCCGATAAACAAAGTTTTGCGATTAAAAGTTTTGAAAAGGAAGAAAATGTTCAAAAAAATTAATTAAAAAAAGTTTTGGATTGGTCTAGTTCATAGAGCACAGACTGAATTAGCGAAAAATGCAGGCTTTGGCTTAAATTTTGATTAAAGTGTGACCAATGGAGCAGACAAAGAATATTTTGAAGAAAATCCCCAAAATAAAGTGGCCATTTTACAATGAAAAATGCGTATTTTTACCCATTTTCTATTTTTATTACCATAAAAAAGTGGGAAATTCGCAAATCCCATTTTTCCAGCTCTCACTATTCAGCCTATAAGCTTAACAGATAACTCAACTTAATGCTGAATACTTGTCCGAGCTCCGTCCTTTCTGCGTTAAGTGTGAGTGATCTCCCTCATCAAGTAGTCCTCCTTGTTCCCCTTATATGCGACAATGCGAAGTGCTGCCGAAAAGGCGCAACTCCAACCCAAATCTGAAGCACAAAAATAAATAACGCCTAAAATGAAAAAATTCACCCTTATCATCGACATTGCATTGCAGGAAATAACTCAAACCCATTTGGTCTACAACTCCAAACGCCCTCGCCATTATCTGCCAGGGAATGCCTCTGATGAAGACTGGCTCGCTGAGACGCTGATTGTTTGCATTCTCGCGCATGAATTCCGAGAATTTGTCAATTTTAAGCACGATCCGCCCCTTGGATTTGTGTAGGTCTGCAACAAGTTTAATTTTGTGTTTGTTTTTGTGTCGTGTCTCCAGCTGATGTTTTCATAAAAAGCTTTTTCTTTGGTATTTGGACTATTCGTTCCGGGCCAATTCGTTCCACCCCGATTCGTTTCAAAGCATATACTATTTCGTCTTTCTTTCTTTCTTTCTTTCTTTCTATAAAACGACAAAATAGTACATGCTTTGGAACGAATCGGGGTGGAACAAATCGGCCCGGAACGAATCGTCCGTTCCCGCGAAAACCCGCGTGGATAACAAAAATTAACCAATTTCGTAAGGAAATAAAGCCAAAAATTCAGAACTTCAATTCCCTGCATTATTAATGTTTCCTTCTAGAACAGTTCGACATATTACTAGAAATGAGTTTTCAACCAATAAAATGCCTTTGCAATTAAAAATTTAGTATAAAATTCAAGCTCACCGTTGACTTCAATGATCTCCTTTTGCTGCTCTGATACAATGTTGTTGGTGATAGAAGCTGCCATGTCTACTAACTGAAAGTTACAAACTCAAAAGCAATGAACACAGACGCTAGCTAGTTGCTAATAAGTGAAAACGTCCGCTTTGTCTAACAAAATTTTATATGACGAGGAAAGACAGCGGAGGGATTAAGCAACCCAACAAGCTTTTGATTTGAAGAAAATAAAAACGCCAATTTGGCAACAGTGCCAACGTACATGTATGTATACTTATATTACCTGTATTCAATTGTATTCCCGCGCTAAATTTGCAGGAAGGACAGTCTCGAGTCAGCAAAAAATGCTTGATTATTGATTAAAGCTTCAGAAAAAATCTCCAATGATTCCATCGCATCATTATCTATTAATATCACAAAAAGTATTGGATCAGAAAATTCCTTTGATACCGAATAAAACAATACTAGAAATAAAAAGATAAAATCATCAATTTATAATTTTCACCACAAATAAGACATCCATCAATGTGATGGCAGGAACACAAATAGATAAGTGAAAAAATTGGAGAGAGTTGTCGAGATATTCGCGATCTCATGAAACGTCACTTTTTTTGGAGATCGATCGGATTCTATAACTCCGGTGGCAAAATAGGAAGGAACACACCAGTGCTCTTATACCAGTACACCGTATCAGTCAGCGTTGCGACGAGTACTAAATTGAGTTTTTCATTTTTACAAACAAATTTACAGCGGTACTATTGCATGCATATGCATATATATTGAGGTGCCAAAATGGCGAGCATAGACAACGAGATTTTATTCCCCCAAGGTAGACTTTGAAGCGAAAGCTCCCATTGGCTGCAGACTGCAGACAAACTTACAGTCTGCTGCTGCACCATCTTGCCTCTTTCTTTTATTCGTCAGGGATACCCTTCGACTAAATTTTTATATTAATCGATCCGCCTTCGTTATGGATCATTATGGTATATAAACTTTTGTAGTTCGACTTTGTTAAACTGAGTTATGGTCCGATTTTTCCATTTGACAGTGTGAGATTTTTTGAGCGAACAGCCTACCCCTTAAAAAATACCGTTTTGTGGCGACAGTAGCGGATCCCTGTTCATTACTTCCACTGCTCCCTAAAGAATTCACTTTAAAATTTAAAAAAAAATAAAGATAATTTTAAGGGAAACTACTTTTTCGAAATCGGACGAGTTCGTTTGACATTGCCACGACTGCTTCATTGCCTAGCTTTGGATACTCCTTCGTCAGCTCATTCCAGTCTTCAGTCTGTTCTTGGAAAAAAGGAAAGTTAGTAGCTATTAGCTATACCGGCCCAAGACAAAATTATTGTCAGTAGCCCGGATTAGTTGGTGATGCATGCTTGCAAATCATGGAGATACTGTCGACTGTCCTACTTGACCATGCCCAAGTATAATTGACCCCTTTTTGTCAAGCAACAATTCCGACACCCCATGTCCCCACCCCTGCCTATTGGAATATTGAATATTTTTCAGCTATTTCTTGCCTGAACAATTTCGTCGGAGTGTTGGACAATAAAGCGCAGCATAACATCCTTTAGTTGGTTGGCGTTGTGTCTGTCGGCCAGCACCAAGTTGCGGCACACATTGTCAACAGAAATATCGGCACGGAGGACCTTTTTTTACAATAGATATTCAAATTTGGGAAGCTTATTCCCCGTTGCCCAGCTCGTTCTGCATCTTTACAAAAAAACCATAATTAAAGCCGCAAAAAAACGCAGATTCTCTGGTAAATTTCTGGCAATTTTTAAGCAGGAATGCCCTTTAACTTTAAAAGGCGGCCAATGCCGCTTTTTTGACCCACTTATCGCTCGTCTCATATCACTTTTTCAATATTTAATTAACGCCATTTACCGCTTTTTAAAAAATTTTCCCCAATTTTTTTTACATAAGTCAAAAAGGTAAAAAAAAATGAAAAGAAACATGCTCCATTGGAATTCATACAGCTAAACAAGAATGGAAATTGCAAAATACCAGCATATAAAAAGTACTTTCATGCTTTTACCGTTATAAGTATTTTTTTTAATATTTTATTTACAAACATCAATACATATTCGATGGTGAGCGTTTAAGTGTAGATCATCACCTGGATGGCCATTCCCCTGAGACCATCGAGCTGAAAGCGATCCGCCACCTCGAACAGCTCCAACGCCATCTGTTTCAGCATCGGCGCACGTCCAGTGTACATGTACGACAGCACTTGGCGCATCACCTTTAACGATAGATAAAATAGAGAAAGACAGCATATCAGAGATAGAGATTACCTATTTGATTTTCAGCATACATACTGATGAGTGAGTAGGCAAAGCAAAGAATCGATTTTTATAAGATTTAAGCTCAAAGAAAACATGCTTTTATCGGCAAAAAAATTTAGCGATTATTAACAGTTTTCAGACAATTTCCAACGAAAATTTGGAGAAAAATCGAAAAATGATAAAACTTTCAGTTTCAGATTTCAGTTCTTTGAAAATTTAAACAAAATGAATTTTTCAGCTTCGGCTTTGGTCGGTGTTTGGGGGGGGGGGGTAATAAGCCCCTCCTATCCCTCTCTCGCCACACTCCTCTCTTTGTCACACTGTCACTCTCACACTTGCCACACTCAGACTCTTTGTAATTTTGTACCAAAAAGCACTATTGGACACTTTTCTTGATTTTTTTTTTACCATAAACAGGCTGTAATTTCTGTTAAAAAAGCCCAGCACAAACACATTTTCAGTCAATCAATCCCATGCAAGATAATAGGAGATGTCAGTAGGTAATAAATAGGCCCAACTAGCGGAGCCAAAGCGAGGGTGCAAGCGCAATGGTTGCAGTTTGAGAAACATCGGACTGATGAGCAAGAGCCCATGGTCACGAACGAAAAATATAGGGACATTGGGCATATTATACCGATTCATGCCCGTTTTGGTTTCTTAGTTTAAAAGTTAAACCAGACACGAATTAAAAAAAAAACAAATTAGGAATCCAAGCCATAAACCCAAACCTCGTGATCGATGTCGTCAAAGTGCGCCTCGCCCTTCTGCGCCTCCGCCGTGTGCGGCTCCAACATTGCGGCAAACACGGGCGAGCGAGAGGCCAACACAAACTTATGAGCCGAGATCGCATGCTTTTCATTGCTTTCATTAGCACGACAATTGATGACGAAATCCGTATGCTTTCCGTCCCTGAACATCTCCTCCAGGGACGAGAGTAACTTAAGAAAAGGAACAGAATCAGGTTCTGATGATGGAAAATGGAAAGGAAATGGCATGTGCATGATCAAGAGTCATGCCGCGATTAGATTTTGAAAATCCCGCATAATACCTTCATTTGACGTCTTCGAGTGCTTCCAAAAACGAGCTTATTATAGGCAAAAAGGAGAGCATCCGCTCAGCCCTCCCTCCACTATATGAGATATGAGCTATGTTAAGGTTAAAAACAGCAATGGCTTTATTTATCTTGACGCTAATAGTCCCGCCCCCAAATCAATTTTTCAAGCAAAAAGTGCTAAAAATGCCCATTTTTGCACTAAAAAAGCTATTAAAAAATTTGCTTTTTCGCAAAAATAATCCAATTTTTCATAAACAGTCAATTTTTTTCTCGCTATTCCCCTATCATAGCAATGATGTGAGCAGGCCTCAGGCCATTAGCATTAGCTCAAATAAACATGCCGGCATTCCCTCACCTTCAATGCTGTGTCCTTTTTGCTGTCCCAACTAAATGAGCAAACATTGATCAAAATTCAAAATGGATATTTTCTGGCGAATTAACCTGGTTCCTTTAGGTTTACCAGCCTCAACATCCACTGCCAACACAAACGAATCGTCCTTTTCATCGTACCAACCTTTCGCGGGTTTCATCAAAGCCTAAAAGTAGCTTATGACAGATAATAGTGATCAGTAGAAAAAATTTTAAAATGCGCATTTTTTGACAAAAAAAAGCGAAAGAACTTTGGCTGCAAAGTAGCGTTTTTGACGAACTCAAATTAATTTAACCTATTATATTAGCAAGAAAATGGACCACTCTTTTAGCAAAAAATGATTTCTGGCAAATTTTTTATTTTATTTGTTACATTAAGTATGTAAACCAATTTTTGAAGAAAAATTTCTCATCAGAATTTTCGACGTAAAGTCATTGTCCATACTCCATACCTCAAATGTTATGAACTGCCCAAAGCCCCAATCGCACTGTTTAGCATTAAAGGTGTGAGTAATCTTAACCGAGTAGTCCCCTTTGCCTTCCTTTTGCGCGACAATGCGAAGCGTCGCTGAACAGGCACAGCTCCAACCCGTATCTGCAACGGCACAGGAATAAGGCGCATAAATTTAAAGAAAATCTTCACTCTCATCGTCGGCATTACACTGCAGGTAAAATCCCAAAGACTTTGTTGCTGGTCTTGATTGCGCCAAAATTTTCCAGGGGAGGCCTCTGATGAAGACCGGCTTGCTGAGACAGCGAGTGTTCCGATCAATGCACGCGAACCTCGATAATTTGTTAATTTTTAGCGTGATCCTCCCCTCGGATTTGTATAGATCTGCAACAGGAATAATAAGTTTTTATTCCGTCCGGCTGATGTCAAGAGTAATAACATAAAGCTTCTTCTCTGTATACCAGAAAAAGAGCGGAATCATCCCGGAGAATAGGAAGTGGAGTTCCCAATTTCAATTGCCTTAAGAAAAGACTAATTTTTGGAGGAAAGAGAGTACTCTGCTGATCACGAATATGATGTCCGTTTTTGATTGTCCTAGGGCATTAATTTTCATTTTAATTTTTGAAAATTTACATTTGAAGGTGATGAGGGAAACTGATGAGGGAACTCGAAAATGAGGTCTATTTGAAACATGCTAAAGTGCTTATTAGGAATTTCAAAGAAAGGACCGAATTTGTGAAATAAATAAGACAATTGGTTCAGCTTGGAAGTTAGAACCGAAAAGCGATATTCCTTCGGTTCGATTCTAGTAATCTGAAGAAATCTCCGTTTTTCAGGGCCTGCATTTTATTCGTGGAGCAAACCCCCCTCAAATGTTTCTGGATAAAATGTTTCCAAGCCAAACCAGCCAAGCCTAAATGTTTCCGAGAGGAGAGTGTGGAAAAATTTATAGAACTTAAAATTTTTTAATTGCGTGATTGCTCAAGCCAAAATAAAGAAAAAATTTCGTCAGAAAGCTTGTCAAAATTAAATTCCACTAAAAAGCATTTTTATCGTGAATTTTGTCTATTTGGGGTTTATAGAAATTTTTTGAAATTGAAAAAACTTTATTTTTACGCCATTTTTATAGGAAATATTTTATTCGGAAAAATTTTGAGCGATTTTGGCTTGGAAACACTTTCTCCGTTTCTGGCTTGGAAACATTTTGATTATGATTCGAAACATTTTGTCGGAACCTCTTTTGGTTCGGTCCTAACCATCCACCTTCGAAAACCCATAGATGCCAAAAATGCACATTTTCGTAAGGCAACAAAACAAAAAATTCCAACCTCAATTCAAAGTTTTCTGATTGGAAATTTAAAGATAATCTTTACAATTAATGTACAAGATTAAAGCCCAGCTAACCATCGTCCTCATTGGTCTCTTCCTGTTGCCGCTCTGCTGCAATGTTATCGGAGCTAGAGGACCCGGCCATGTATACTTCTTTTCTGATAATATCGAAAAAAAGCCAACAGTTGAAAATAGCTTAAATTCAAATATTAAAGTTAAGCATACCTATATGCCAAATAAACAAAGACAAAACAAACAAATTCACATTGCGCGTACAAAAAATTCATCAATTTGTTTTCAAATAAAAAAGTACTCATTTTATTCGAGAACAAATAAGTTAAAAATCATCCAAATATATTATTCTTTCACCAAAAATAAAGCCATAGGTGTGACAAGAAACACAAATAAGTGAACAAGTGGAAAAAGAGTTGGTCGAGATATTTCCGAACTCAAGAATCTTCCCGTTTTTCCTCATTTTTCGCTAATGACGAGAGATTGACCGGATTCTACATCTTCAAAAGCAAAATTGGAAAACATCATAAAGCGCTCGATCAGTAAGTGTGATGTATCAATCAATCATCGTTGCGACGGGCGCTAAAGTGAATTTTGCATTTTTATTTTTTATGTGATGCTATTATATGTTTGCCAATTGCCACAAAAATCATAAAATCAGGCGAGTAACAAAGGACATAGCTACAGCGGACACGAAACTAGAAAAATTTTTCGAGGAGGAGCAGTCGAAAAATTTCGCCATGCTAAAAACGCGGCGACCCTCTTTTTACTGGTAAAACATAGACCATCTTTTTGCAGCCAAGCAAAAAGTGTACGATTTTTTTTTTTTGTTTGAAACGTGTTTCTTGAAGCTTTGACACAATAGACCCAAATATCAGGTAATTTTTGATAAAAAGAACTCACACCTTTTCTGTGGTAGCTAGGGATTTTTTCTGTAATTTAGACCATTTCTATTAAGAAAATCAATCAAATTTTTCCTATTTTCACGCAAATTTTCGAACATTTTGATTTTTCTCCCCTGTCGCCGAAAAAATATTTTTAGCGTTTAGGGAGGGGGAATTTCCCCTGACTACAGGATTGAGGCTCGAACCATAGACAAAAGCCAAAGAGAAATGCATCACAAAAGGGCAAACACCCATAAGTGCAAAAAGCACACAATAAATAATTCAGCTAAATTTCTGAAAACAATACCGTTTTGCAGAGACAGTCGAGGATCCCTGTCCATTGCTCCCTTCAGAATTTACTAAAATAAAATAGTTTACCATACAAATAATTTTAAACGGAGTCCATAGCTCCTCCATACGATTTTGCAATCGGGCAAGTTCGTTTGACATTGCCACGACGGCTTCAGCGCCTAGCTTTGGATACTCTTTCATCAGCTCATTCCAGTCTTCAGTCTGTGTATTAGGAGAAAAAGGATAAAGCCAATACAAAATGAACAAATTCAAAATAAAATAAAGGAAGTGACACCATATCACCTAAAAAATAATAGAATTGTGTTGAACAAGATAGGTCAAAGTTTGGGTACTGTAATAGGCGTATTGGGCGATGGATATCAAAACACATCAAAAGAATTTTAAATAAAAACTGGTAAAAAAACGAATTTTTTACAATATTGATCACGGAAAAATCTATTGCATTTCCCAACTTTTTCTTACCTTAACAATTTCGGCAGAGTGTTGGACAATAAAGCTCAACATAACATTCTTCAGCTGATGTGCGCTGTGTCTGTCGGCCAGCACCAAGTTGCGGCACACATTGTCAACGGAAAGGTCGGCACGGAGAACCTTTTTTTTTTGAAATTAGGAGAGGAGAGCTCAATGCTCGTTGCCCAGAGCCCATCCTGCATGATTTACAAAAAAAATCGCATCTTAATCCGATATCAATTGATTTTTTGTGAATCGACATATCAAAGAAACAATTTTTTAGCTATACAATTTTCTCATCCAAAAAAGTTAAGCTTCCACTAGTATGCTTATAGGCTTACGACTTGTGAGTTATAAAAAGTCCATGTGGTTTAGTCCATGTTCCTAGAATTTCAAGATGATCCTTATATTTACATCAACTATTTGATGTGTACATGAGCTGATGCCGTTGTAAGTGGGATCATTACCTGGATGGCCATCGCTTTGAGACCGTCAAGCTGTAATCGATCCGCCACCTCGAACAGCTCCATCGGCATCTGCTTCAGCATCGGTGCATGTCCAGAGTACATGTACGACATCACTTGACACATCACCTTTATCAATGGGGAAAAAGAGGGCATTAAAAATAAAAGTCGAAATCTTAAAATGAAGGTGACAAAGACAACAAAATTATACAATAGTCAAAAAGAAGAAAAATCCAGGAGTGGGACATTAGACCTAACAGGCCATCAAATTTGTTAGGAAAGCATAATAAAAAAAACATTCGCACAAACAATCCTCATACTCAGATTTTATAAAAATGTCCGAAGGTAAATAAGTGGTCCGAGTTAGCGGAGCGGGCCAACTTGCAAGGAGTGATTCTTGAACCCTGAAGCTTCTCGAGCAAAGTCAAGAAAAGATACACTAATTTTTCCATTTAAATTTTTTCAAGTTATATTTTTCTCATGAACATTGTTCAACTAATAAGGCTAAAAGCTTGTATTTGTAGATCTATTGGCCGTATCCGACATTCCATGAAAATTAAGTCGTCACATCATTCAGCAACTTTAAAATTAGACCATGGCAAAAAGTCAAAAGCACAAAAAAGCAAAAAACCCAAACCGCGTAATCGATGTCGTCAAAGTGCGCCTCGCCCTTCTGCGCCTCCTCCGTGTGCGGTTCCAACATTGCGGCGAACACGGGCGAGCGCGAGGCCAACACGACTTTGTGTGCAAAGATACTCCAACGCTTCACATTGTTATTGCCACGAGAACTGATGACGAAATCCGTGTGCTTTTCGCTCTTGAACATCTCCTCCAGAGACGAGAGTAACTTAAAGAAAAGGAACTCATAAGCTCACAACCACAGATCAGGACGATGTGAAGGGGAGGGAGGGAATGTGCATGACCAGGTGATGATCATGGGTCATGCGCATGCCGTGATTTTACATTTAAAAATCCAAGACCACATGCCGATTCAGACATCATGTGCAATTTTGGTTGGAGGGCTTCCGAAAAGCAGTTTAAAAATTATTATTTTTATGATGAGAAGGAGAGATAGAAGAAAACGTGATTTAGAGCCAATCTAGGGACACTGCTTTTTTAGCCAATTCTGAAATGAATGTTTGGGATTTCTTGTCCTAACAAATTAAGACAGAAAATTATTAGTTGTGTTCTGTGCAAATTTGACGAAACAACTTACCGTAAGTGCCGAGTCCCTTTTGCTACACTCGCTAAACGATTAACAAGCGCCATTTTCCAAAAAAGAATCTTCTGACGAGTTTACCTGATCCCGTGAGGCGCATCAGCCTCAACATCCACCGATAGTACGATCGAATCACCCTTGTGATCGTACCAACCGTTTGAGGAATCAATCACTTTCTAAAATCACTTTTAACACCATAGCTTTTGACTTAAAATGTAACATCTTAAATCTTAACAAGGCCCAAATCAATGCCAGAAAAAATTTAGTACTAAAAATATTCGCTATAATGTGGAGTTCTTTTGAATTTAAGAATTTTTTTTAATAAATTTTTTTACCAAATTCTTATTTTTACAATCCGTAGAAAAACTAATTGTTTTTAGAGGAATTCACCAAAATTTTTCCTTATAGTTAGCTAGGGAAGCAAGCTCAAACATTGTCTTGACCTCTAATTCTATGAACTCTGCAAAACCCCATTCGTTCTGCTTGGCAGTAAAGGTGTGACTGATCTTTCTCGAGTGGTCCTGTTTGTTTTTCCTTTTCGCGACAATGCGAAGCGTAGCCGAACAGGTGCAACTCCAACTCGAATCTGAACCGGCAAAAAATAAAAGCCTAACATGGAAAAATTTTACCCTTGTCATCGACATTGCATTGCAGGAAATAACCCAAATTTGCAGAAAATCCATTTCCAAATCTCCTCGCCATTATTTGCCAGGGAATGCCTCTGATGAAGACCGGCTCGCTGAGACGCCGACTGCTTGCATCATCGAACATGAAATCCAACAATTTGTCAATTTTCAGTGTGATCTGGCCCTTGGATTTGTATCGATCTGCAACAGGCTTAATTTTGTATGCCGAACGACCAATGTGTTCATTTTACTAAAAGTAAGGGCAATAACATAATAACTAATCCAAATCCCGCGCGAATTTTTTCGCCCGCCGGCCTTTTCAAGGGCGGTGAGCTCGAAAATGAATTTTGAAAGCTGACTTAAAGCATAAAAATTTCCAAAAAGCTATTTGCCATCTCAGGATACTCCACTCCCATCCGAAACTCTGGAGTACGGAAATTTGGCAATTTTGGTTATATATATTCAAAGGGGATGTTCATGTAAAATATTCATGGTCACACCAGAAAAACCTGCGGATGGCCAAATTAGCCAATTTCTTTAAGTAATAAAACCAAAGCTCAATTAAATGAGTTTTCATAAAGTAAAAGCAAAAGCTCACCGTCCACTGCAACGCTCTCCTTCTGTTGCCGCTCTGCTACAATGCCCTGGAAGCTAGAGGACGCCGACATGTCTATTAATAAGGCAAAATTTGTAAAAAAAACGCAATGCACTAATGCACTTGTAAAATTTCAGCCTTTTGACTTTTTTTGTTCGTGAAATTTTGCATAAAAAACAGGAGTCAAATAACACATTCTCGCAGAAAAAGATCAAAAAATGCCAATTGGAAAAGGGAAAAGAGTAGCAAATTTAGAAATCACCTGTATTTGTGTTATCCTCGCGCCAAAATTGCAGAAAGGACAGTCTCTAGAAAGCAACAAAAAACTTAATTAACATTTAGGACCATTTTATCATAAAAATATTAATCAGGAAATTCATGGAACTCTGTCTGACGCCGAATAGAATACAGTACAAAGAAACTTCATCAAAAATAAGACATCAACGTGGGGACAAGAATATAATTTAATAAGTGAAAAAAATGGAGAGTTAAGGCTCAAGATATTTGCAAACTCATGAATCCTCCCTTTCATTATCATTTTTCATTAGAGAAGGCTAGGCCAGATTCCATGCTTCATCAATGGCAAAACAGGAAGGAACACACAAAGTAGTCGACCAACAAGTGTATCGCATCAATCGGCGTTACGACGAGCGCTAAATTGAATTGTTCAATACCAATTTTATTTTTTATAAGTAAATGGGGGTCCCCCTCCCCTCCCCCCAATTGGAGGGGGGGGGGGTCGCGCATCGCATACGAAAAATGGCTAAGGTCGCGCAAAATTTTGAAAAATTGTCAATCAGAAATGCAATAAAAACCGAAATTTTCGTCCCAGCATATAGGGTGGGGGTTGTTGTTGTTGTAGCCGGAGCAATCCTGGTCCATAAGAACGGAGTTGTCCGCAGATGTTCAGTTTGTGGCCCGGAGAATGGGTGTGAGTCCTTTGTCCACTGCTGATGAGTGGATGCCTCTCGCCTTGGGATC
>JAEHOM010000140.1:0-15710 GCA_016433075.1 Hoplolaimus columbus | reverse complement strand
CGTCCTCTTCCACTCCATGTGTGGAGGGTGGAGTCAATCGATAATAGAAGGATGAGGGTGGGATTCCATTGTCCCTTTGCTCATAATAGAAGGATGAGGGTGGGATTCCATGTCCCATTACATAATACATGTGTACACCTGCTGAATGATCTCACCCGCTTACCCCCCCCCCACCACACATATGAATGTCTCTGTTATTCTATTATAACGTTGCCTTTTTTTTATTTGTTTGATTGCCTTATTGCTCGATTTAACAGGAATCGAACTCGAGCTAACTACTTTGTCATGTCATCGGATGGGCATTTGTACCTGGAACGGATGTGTTTGGAAGGTTCATTGCAAATCAAACAAGACTTCGATTTGGACATTGTTCGGACATTTGTGAGGACATATCTCCGGAAAGGTATTAACCATACGATTAGTACATTTAAGAGTGAGCAGGCTCCCCCTCCCCTTCCACAAAACAATTGGAGAGAGGTAATCCGAGGAACTATGAATAGGTTAAGCCACAGGTAGGTAGCCCTCCCAAAATTTTGAATATTTTGCGGGATCTCTGCTGTGAAGGCCCTTGCACCTTTGCAGAACCATCGACCTCCATAGGGGACCCAACATTTTGTATTTTTATTGCATTTATACAGGTAAGGAAAACCCCCAATTCAGTGAGTGGAGGTCGGGTTTGGGGTGTGCCAACCTGTGGTCGTTTAGCCAATATCCTCAAAAAAAAAAGTAAAAAATTATGAATTATTAGTTAGTCAACATATCCTTTGGAGATTATATTTATAGCTAAATAACTTTCATACATGGGAAAGGATGAACTTTGATTAGCTTAGAATTTACGCGGTTCTCCACTCATTCACTTTTATTGCTTTTTTCTGTAAATCTTTCGAACTCTCCTTATTATCCGATCCTGCCCACAGACCCGTATGATTGTTGATTTTTTCTCCATTTTTAGATAGCCTTGAACTGAATTACTTGGAACAATTGATCAGCAGAAACAAGTTAGTGTCGGAATGGGACGGCCGATTTCCTTTGAATGGTAAATCTTTTTTTTTTTGTGTTTCAAAAATGCCCTAATAGTAGTTGTATCTTGGATGAATAAAAATTAATTTTGTGAGGAAAAAGCTCGAAGTTAGTGGCGTCTCGAGGTCCATTCTTCAAATTCGCATCGTATTTCTCTCTACAAACCATTTTAAAACTTTTTCCATTGACATAACAGCATTGACAGCTATTGTTGGTTAGGACAAAACTGTTCCAAATCTTGCCATTTTTTCATTTTTTCCATAATTTGGCATTTTATTAGGTGATTATTACGGCTTTCTGGTGGAGCTGACCTTGTTGCTGGCCTTTTATTTGGACTTGCTCCTCCAAATTGGTTCCGCTTCCGCCTCCGATGCCGCTTCTTCCTCAATTTATGCCGACCCAAAAGTCCGCGCCTTTCTTCGCAAACATCAACGCTTTTTGCTTGGCCATTTTGCCTGTGGACGTGTTGGCCTCCCCGCTGATGAGCAATTGGTCGGCGAAGAAGGCTATTGGGTGCTGCTCACCGAACTGCTCAGTGATCTGTTGGCTGACATGGACAAAGCCGGCGTGAAAGCACCGTTTGACGTTGGTTTGTTTATTTTTTCATTAGAAACAAAAATTTTGGAAAATAGGGGAAGTTCTATAAAAAGAATTTTAAATCCCAATTACTTTGCGAAGAGAAAGAAACTTTTATTGAAATTTTTTCGTTTTCTATCAAAAATGTTTTTTTAGTTGAATTCATCAATTTAAACAAAAAATTTCTATTATTAACATTGGAAAATATTGTGTTTGTTGATAAAATTTGAAAAATTTTTAAACGATTCCAAACACTTGTGCCTTAGAATTTGCCTCAGATTGATCATATTTCGTGCGCGACACTGTTGGTTCATTCCTTTCCCTTGTTTCATCGTTGGAAGGTCGATTCATGTTTCGACCTTTTTGCACACCTTTTTCAAACTTAAATTTCTTTGGAGTTATCTTTCATCACAAATAGTTTAATGTTTTCATTTGGATTCAATTTATTGTACGCACTTAGATGTTGGGGCCGAATTTGTCACGGATTTGTTGGCTAACGAGAACCTCAGTCTTGCCAAACGCCCGGCAATTGAACGGTTGGCCATTGCGCTTTTGTCCAGCAATGACGTTGCTTCGGCTGCTGGTGCTGATCTTCGCTCCGCTCTGATCAGCGTCCTGCCCAGCGCGACCTTTTTTGTTGTGTTGGAAAGCGTGTCGCGTGTACTGAATGCGCACAAGGAAGTGTGGGCGGACGACGGCGCCCGACCTTTGGCAGCAAGCGTCCTGAAGAGGGCACAGCAAACGGAGCGCATTGGACACGCATTTGCCGAGCTGGTCGCCAAGCTAATGTATGGCCATGGATCGATTCCAAAAAACTAATGGCCAAAAATAATGGGCCAAAAAAGGGCTTCTCTAGAAAAAGTCTGCCTAACATGACCAGAAAAAAAGAAACAAGAAGAAGAAAACAAGACCGTATTCATATAAGTATTATATGTGATTTTTTTCTCGCTTGACGACGTATTATCTGTTTTTGGGAAGCAAAATTGTTTTTTTTTCAGCTTTGTCACTTCTACGGGTCTCCACCACACTGATGACTATCGGGATCAGCACGGACACTCGCTGATCCTTGTCAAACTTGCTCAACTCATTGCCGCCGCTAACGGGGAATTTTGCTGCAGTTTGGACTCGAACACGGTGCTCGCATTGTTGGAGGAACAGTCCGATTGGGACTTGGCTCTGCTGGCACCTCTCCTCGACCAGTACTCGGACCTCCATAAAGCAGTGGGTGCACAAATGCCGAAATCATTTTGCATTTTAACCATTTTAAGGACTTTCTGGACTTCCTTCATCGCCTCATCACTCAACTCATTCACAAAGGTCGAGCCTGCCCGAGGGACGCCATCACAAACTTTGTGGACGTATTGATCAGGACAGATACGGACATGGAGAAGTCGTCGGAGATGCTCGAACAGATGGTCCCTCACCTTTTGGTAATGATTCTTTTTTTTTATTTTGAATTGGAGGAGAATTACTTTATTTGGCGAAGATGGGGGCGGGGTGAGGAATGGGAATGAGTCAGAAGGAAAGAGAGGGAAGAGGAAAGGAGCCGTCGTTTGCAGAAAAAGTGGTGAATTTTTTTTTTTCTCATCAGAAAGAAAGAGTTGATAGTTTGCTCATTCAACAAATCCAGATATTCCTTCCGTTCGTTTTAATTTCATTCAAAGATAGAAAAAGTGTATGCACTTTTACATCTATTTTTTCTCTTTCCTTCAATTGACCTTAACGGGGAAGGGATATTTATTTGCATTCTTAATCCTTTTTGTTAAAGTTTTTTTAACTTTTAAAAAGCATTCCAATGGTTGCTTTTTTCGAAAAAAGCCTTTAGGGTTGAAAATGTGATTAAAATGTTTAATGTATATCATTTCTTTGTTTTCCGGTAACGATTCTGGCTAACAGCAAACAGCGTGAGCCGCGACTAAATATTTGTTTAAGCCTATTAGTTAAAGACGAAAAAGCACTGTCAAAAAGAGTTATGGGACGAAAAATGCTCAAATTCGGTTGTTGTCACTGAATTATTTATATAATGATCGGTTAAGACTCGCGGTCCGGCACGCGACTTCTTCGCCATTTACTGCGACACTCTGAAGAAGAAAGGCGAGAAAGGGAGGGAACAGCTCGAACGCCTTTTCACCGCTCGTCAGCCCCAATTGGCTGCTCGGATTGCGTCGCTGGTCTCACCACTGGTGGCCGCCTCCAATGGAAGTTGGGCTGACGGAGGCGCATATGACAGCTTTCAGTGGGAGTGCGAGCACAGTGCGCTTGAGCTGTTGGCGGCATGTGAATGGGCTTTCCGCTTTCTTGGTAAGTACTTAATAAAAAGCGAATTGGAGGGGGGGGGGGTGAGAGTTAGGAAGAGACGCTATGAAATATGAAGAACGATGAGCATCAGGTCGGGTCGAATTGAGGACGACATGCACGCCAAATTAGATAAAACAGATACTTCTAAAACAAGTCATTAACCAAGAAGTTTTTGACCTTTCCACATCGAAAAATTGGAATGAAACCCCATCACTCTCCGCTCTCACCTTTGTGCAAAATCCATCCTTTCTACTACAGCATTGTCAGACTTTTTTTTACAGAACCTTATGTGTCCCTCTCTTCTTCCAACAGAAACTATGTGTGCCTCAATCTCATCAGGGAAAATTTGAAAAATTATCGTCTCCTCCGTCATCAAATTTTGGTTTGGCGCCCTCATTCCCATTGTCAGAAATTATTGTCCACACTCTTTGCTACAAATATAACCGCGATCATAGCCATAGGTAGGAAAAAAACTGGGAGGGCACGGTTTTCTAACGCTTTTTTAGGCAAAATCTATTCAAAAATCGTGCTTTATTTTTTGAATAAAATGAGTTTTTGAAACTTTTCCTGAGTGAGAGATGTCGATCCGAATGTACGCCAACGTGGGGAAATTTTTGGAATTTTAGATTTTAAGGAAATTAACCCAATTTTGCATATTTTCAACAAAAATTTATAAGAATTTAATTTTTTCTCCCGACGTCGAAATTTTTTTTTTCCAACTATACGCATTTTGGAGAGGGCAGGTTCCTCCTCATCCTCCTGGTTACGGGCCTGAATTTGCATAAATTCTTGGAATATTTATCATTCATTCATTCATTTCAGACAATTCCGACCTGTTCACGCGTCTCTTGCACTATTCACACAATGAACGGAATGCTTTTTTGTGTGAGCCGGCCGTGCGGTTGCTTTGCAAACACTTCCCCGACCAATTGGTTGCGCATTGGGCCCCCATTTACAGCCAGAACGCCGATTCTGTTGAAGTCAGGTCAGAGTTTTTACCATTCATGGATTGCCCCTGAACTTGTGTCTTGAATTTTTATCTCCAACTTGAAATAGACTCTCCTGATAAATTATAACTTCAGCTTCCATACTTTTTTTCTGCTCTCATCTTCATCTTCGTCCTCCGTACTTTTTCCACTCTCTTTAGATTTTTTTCACATTTAGGTGTGCTTTGCTCTCACACATTCACACCACTTTGACGGCAGCACTTAGGCCGAGTGCTGTTCCTTCGGCTTCAGATGAGAAAAATGTCTTTGAATCTGCTGGCAATGTGTTGGACAAAGCGGAAGAAATGTTGGAGGACGAGGAGTCGCCGGAACCCCTGAATTTGGCTTCAGCCGTGTGCCGATTGCTTCAGAAAAGGGCGGACGATGAGGAGCGATGGCAATGCCTTGAGGAGACATTCGGGAACAAGGCCAACGAGCTTTTGCGCGAGAAGCAGTTCCGGAGGCGGAAGCTGAATTTCCTGGTCATGGTCTGTTTTTATAATTTCCTGATTTCTGTAAATTTTCTTGCCATTTTGGCATTTTGCTTATTAGTTCTTATTTTCAAATCCGTAGCCAGAAAAGAATTTCAGGAAAGACGCGAAAATTACTCGTCCCACCAACTATTTTGCGGCAAAATTACTGTTTTTGCGCAAAATGACTGATTTTTGCTCAAAAAACATGTTTTTTAAAGCTTTTCGGAGCAAAATAGACCCAAAAATCAGGCAGTTTTTGGATGAAATGAGTTTTAAGAAATTTTTTGGGGGAGTGGGGTTTTGTGGTTCCGATAAGCGCTACCGGGAAAATTTTTAGAATTTTTGGCCATTTCCTTTAAGAAAATGGATTAAATTTCACCTATTCCAACAAAAATTTTTAATTCTCCCCCTGCCGCGAAAAATGATTATTTTTTGCTGTTCGGGGAGAGGGGGATTCCCCTCTTTCCCCTGGTTACGGGCCTGCTCACTTCAAAATGTATCCAATTCTGCTGTTGCTATAAGTTTATGTCATCAGATGGAAGAGCTGGAAGCGTTGACGCCGGCCCTAAAGGGCATTTGTTCGCTGAGGGACGGGGAAGAGACGGTGCGGGAAGGCTGGACGAACATTGCGACCAAGGATTGCTACTGATCTCTTCCCATTTTCCACTTGTTTTGTTGATTTTCTTTTTTTCGCATTGCAGACGGGTCAATTTCCAATTGCAAATAAATTGCACATTTCTCAGCTTTTCTTCGAACTTTTTTTTTGCGCGATTCTCGACTCTGCGGCTGCAACTTTTTCAAAGCTCAGCTCCAGCTCCGGAGCCCACTGATGGCGAGTAGCTCATTGGGTGAGCAGACAGGAAGTTGTGGCAACGTTGCACCTGCGGACAACGTGAGCACTCATTGCCAGCAGTAAAGTTGTTTGGTCGGACACCATATGCTGAAGAACTATCTAACTGACTTGGGAGATTGTCCAAAGCGCATGGGACCATGCATCTCCCCCTCCCCCCAACTGGATGGAATCTCGCAAACAAAATGCAACAAAACGGGCAACAAAAAGAAATGTGAGCAACAATTGAAAATACGCTTTTATTGTACCTCATGATTCATGATAGCATTTGTAAGTTGAAAGCATTACATCGCTCAATGCTTTGCATTATGACGCAAACTTTGTTGTTTTTCTCAATTAAAATTTCCAATCTAATTTGCCTCGCAATTCCTTGTAATCAGTCAAATTTTATTCATTCTAACACCCGCATCATCACAATTAGAAACTAACAATTCGTTCACAGAAAACGGAATGCATTTAGACGTGTGACACATTTGTGCAGTTAAAAGACAAAAGGGAACAGAAAGTCATAGAAATGATATAGGACAAAGTGTGTCGATTGTACAAAAAGAAGGGCAAATTGGAAAGAAAAATGTACGGAATACAAAGCACAAAGAGAACAGTTGTTATGAGAGAGAATCAATAATAGTACGCAGACAGACTGGAGGAGGGGGAGGGGTAGTGGCGTGAATGGTGAACGGGGATGGGTGCGTGTAAGAGTAGCAAACAGAGAATTCTGCGGAGATGGGAAATTAACAACAGAACAACAACATCCGCGTCCTAATTGTTGCGAAAGAAGCGGTGCATCAGCCGGGAAGGCGACACGCGACGACCACCCGACGGACTGGGCGACCTGAAACCAACCGTATCGTCATCATGTTCCCAAAACCCCTCTAAAAATTATATGAACAACTCCAAATTCCCAAATCTCGACCCTATCTTCCAACCCTCATTTTCCACAATAACTGACCTTTACTCAATTTCTAGAAAAGCTAATAAGCCGAAGCCCGTTTCCCCATTGTCCATGTTACTACCTTTGTGGTTGTTGTGCGCTTCCTGCGCTTGTTGTACCGCTGACCGTCACATGCTGTTGCTTGACCTGTTCGCTCTTCGTCGATGAAGTGGAGGACTGCTTCTTCACCGGAGCGTTCATTGCCACCGCCGCGCTCTCCGATGCCTTGTGCCTTCCACCATACTCAGCGACTATGCTTCCCGCACTTTCGGAAGAGCCCTTACGATGCTTAAAAAAGCGGATTTGATGCTTTTGGGAATTCATTCGCACTGACCTTTCCGCCCGTCACTGTGTAACTACCGCAGGAACCCGTGGCACTACCGAATGACGACCCGGTGGCGCTTGCGACGGCCGAGCTCAAGTGTTGATGCACTTTCTGTTTGATGCATTGAAGCGCGCTGGAACGCTGCTGTGAAAGCGGGGGGACGACCATTGTTGGCGCCGCGAATTGACTTGTGGACGACGGTCGCTTTTCGGCAGTCATCGAGGAAGATGCAACTGATGTTGTTGACTGTGGAACAACAGCAGCAGCAACAGGAGCAATTGGCGCCTTATTGGTTGCAGTGATTGCTTGTTGCTGTTGTGTTGCTGTTGCCGCGGATATCTTTCGTCTCTCCATCACCTGTTGTTTCAGTTGATGCTTAACGGAAGATGGCGCTTCCGTGGCCTTCTGATTGATCGCCGATGAGACAGCGGTTGAGGCAGAGACAAGCGGAGATTTAGGAGGCGGTTGCGGAGTTGGCGTGGGCGAACCTGCGAGCGTCAGAGCTCCGCTTCCGGCGGCCAACGGCGACACCGGACTCGGGCAGAGCAATTCACTGCCAGCCGGAATGGACAGCCTCTTCGAGCTGGTCGAATACGTTGTTGTTGTCTGGTGATCGCCTGGTCCGAGGAACTGACGCGACTGTTGAGGTTGCTGCTGGCTCTGCCCTGGCCCGGTGATCAGCACTCCCTCCTGGCTTGACACAGACCGCGGCATAAATGTTTGTTTTTGTGAAGAACTGCCTGAATCGAAAAAATGGATTATGGCCAATTTATGTCCCGCCATCTACCTGGAACAATGTCTCCGGCATTCCTTTTTCCGCTCAGACGCCGCAAAAGTGCTGAATTCTTGCGGCCCTGTTGCTTGCCTTTCTGTTGCGGAGGTTTGCGCGGCCTCTTCCGCAATGGCTTGCCAATGTTGCGTCGCGGTTCGCCCTCTTTGATGGATGTGCTGGACAATGGGACAACATTGACGGTGAGCTCATTGCCGCAGGACAGGAGACGGCGCATCAGTTCCGGATGGGTCATGTTGTGGACCTGAACAAGTCCAAGAAGGTCAATGCAAAGCGCGAAAGACACCGACCGATTGGGTGTGCACATGAGTGATCAGGTCATTTGGGCGCAAGCCCGCTTCCCAAGCAGGTGAACCCTCGCGAACTGCTGCCACAATATGCTCAATGGAGTAATATTCGGACAGCTAAAGCGAGAAAGTAAAAAAGGAAAAGGCGAATGCAAGGCACCTCGCTAAGGTAGACGCGCACTGATCGGATGGTAAAACCAAAGCCCTGAGCACCCTTCCGGATCACGATCGGGCGAGAGTTTCCTCCAGAGATGCTGGTGCGATGATGCGGAGGAACGGGAGACGGATGAGTCGCGGAAGGCGGAGGCAGCAGAGAAGGCGAACAAGTGGTCGAAGGCCGATTATTCACTTCCAATGTGTTGTTGTTGTTATTAGCTTCACCACCAATCGCCGAGGATTTTTGTGCGTTTTGACTGTCGAAAGAAGAAACGCTCGACACAGAGTTGCAAGAGGGTGACAGCTGTCCCGAAGATCCACTTGGGCCACCTATAAATTGCACTTTTTACCCAAAATTAAGTAAGAGCTTCACTCACCAGCTAACAGATTTGGACCAGCGCCGGTATAAGAATGATAATAAGTCGTGGCTTGCGATGACAATGAAGCAGTGGTAGCAGCTGAAGTGGATCCCCGCTGCTTAGGGCTTGCACCGGCTAAAAAAAGATTTTTCCTCGTTCCTCTCCTTTATCTGTCTTGCCCGTACCGGATGATGCGTTAACGGACAGATGGTGCGACTGTTGTTGTTGGTTGGGAATGTGCACTTTGAGCGAAGCGGTTGCTGCCGGATTCATGCGGCACGAGGAAGAGCGGGACTGACGCGCGAGTGGCTGATTGAACATCATCCGATTGGCGTCCGTTATCTTACACAAAAAAGACTTAATGAAACTAGGAAACACACTGTCGGCACGCGAAAATTGTTTGAGAACACGAGCTTCGAACCCCGAATAATTCCGATTTCCAAATATGCTCTCACCAATTCGTGCACAACTGCAGATGGTCGCTTCTCCATGCGCTTTGATGAACTGTTTCCGCCGGCAGCGGCGTGCCGCTCGTCCACCGGCGACAAGTGCTCCGCACCGCCGCTGCTCAGCAAATGACCACTGTCCCGTTGAGTGGCACCCGTCGAATTGAACGCACATGGCGAAATTGCCAATCTGACGCAAAAAGATGACAAATTCCAAAAAGAAAAGCTCAAAAATGTTCAGCAATCACCTCGGAAGTTGTCCTTGGGATCGCCGCGGCTCAAACTGTGATGCGTCGAGCGAGGAGTCCGTTGAAGAGCCAACTCCGCCAGGCCCAGTGCCGGTGGTGGTCCCCGAACTGCTCGTCGATACGTTTGTGTGCCTTTGATTGGAGAAGCGCCGGCGCAGAATAACCGCGGAAGGGATCACATCGCCAAGGAATTCCGTCTTGTTCCCGCCCAAATGCTGCTGAAGATGATGATGCTCAGAGCTTGCCTGGGAGTCCTGCGAGTCCGAGCAATTACCTAAAAAAATTAAACAGTAAGAACGCTCACAGAAAAGTGCTAGCTATTTTGGAAAAATTCATTAATTTCGCGAAAAGAGCTCTGATCCCTAATAAAAAAATATTAAAATCATACCAACACCGGCAAGGGTAACCCTTGTTGAAAGCATCGATTGTGGAGGCGGTCCAAACGCGGAGTTGGGACCACTTCCGAGGCCGGACGATGAGGTTGCCGCTGAAGAAGCTGCCCGCTCACGCGGCTCCACCCGTTCGTCGTCCATTTCCTGTTGTCCCCGTTCAATGGCCGCTGCATGCGCAGCCTGAAGCATTGCCATTCCGCCGATGGGCAACTCCAGTCCGACAATGCTGTGCCGGGGCGAAGCGGTTGAGAAAGACCTAAAAACGGATAAGTGTTGATAAGATCAATGCGTCTTTTGCAAAAGCTCACCAGAACATGGGCACCGACTCGTCGTCCTCAGCCGACTCGTTGGCGTCATGGTTGTAGCGTTCGGAACGCGAATCAAAATAGGAAGTGTCCTCGTCGTTCTCGAGCTGCGGCACAAACTCGGCCTTTTGGCGAAGAATGGTGTCGAAATCGAGCAGTGCGAAGAAGGGATGGGCCGACACTTGCGGTGCGCCTGAGGATTAGAGGATTTAGAGGAGGCTGATTACTCCTACTCCCTGCCTCCGACGGTGCCAAGTCGATCCACCGGATTCTTCTCCAACAGCATCCTGATCAGCGACTCCGCTTCCGCGTCCAAAGCCTCGTCTCCGTCCGGGTACTCCACTTCCTCGTTGATTATGTTCGCAAAAAGTGCTTCCGGTGTGTCGCCCATGAATGGCACAATGCCGACCAGAAATTCGTAAAGAATCACGCCAAGCGCCCACCAATCAACTGGCTTTCCTAAAGCCAAAAGTTAAGACATATAAAATTCAAAAATTTTAAGGAAAATGAACACAGATCCATCACTAGATTACTAATCAAAGACAAGTTCCTGAAGGGAATTTTCATTTTCTCAATTATATTCGACAAATTTTAATCCACATTTGTAGTTTATTATACTGACCGTAGCCCTGACGTAGGATCACTTCCGGCGCTATGTACTCGGGTGTGCCGCACAGCTGGTTGTCCTTGAACTGCTGCGTGTCATCCTGCAGCAAATAGCCTTCGGAGACCAGAGTTGTCCGATTCATCAGCCCAATTTTCGAAAGTCCAAAGTCGGTCAGTTTGATGTGGCCCATAGACGTAATCAGCAGGTTGTCCGGCTTCAGGTCACGGTGCACGATGCCGCACGAGTGCAGGTACTCAATGGCCAACACGGTTTCCGCGACGTAGAGACGTGCCAGCTCGATGGGCAGTGTTCCGGCAGACTAAAAAAACAATTGGATGAGGAAAATAGGGTCTTATTTTTGACCTTGCCAGAGATTCCCGTTTTCGATGTTCAAATTTGTACTTTTTTAATAAATGCGTAAACCTCGGCTTATTTTACCATTCGAATTATAATTTCCCTTTCCGGTTTTGAAGCAAAATTTTGACACCTTTAACAATGAAGCACAGTCACCGCCTTCAACATACTCCATCAGCATACAAAGGTGCTGTTTAGTCTCGAAGGAACCATAAAAGCACACGACGAAGGGCTTAATATAATAAATAATAAGTTACCAAAAATTTTATATTTTTCATAAAAAAATCATACATTGTCCGTGAAGGTGAGAATGTCCCGTTCCGCATACACTTGCTCAATCTGATTGCGAAGGATCAGAGTCTGCTTTTTCATTTTCTTCAGTGCAAAACGTTGACGGGTCCGCTTGTGCTTGACCAAATACACCGCCCCATACGCACCGTTGCTGATCAGCTATATATTTTAAATAATTTGGTTCTTAATTTAGCCATAGGTTCTCAACTTTAATGTGGGTAGGTAGACGTTAATAAGTCAATTTAGTTGGACAAAATTCCAATTCCAAATCAAATATATTTGGAACTTTCGTAAAAAAAACGCAAAAATACGGGAAAAAAATTACAGATTTGTGAGAAAAGGACAAAAAAATTAAGACTGCAAACGCTTACCCGCACTGACTCGAAGTCCTCCTCCTTAGGTGCTTCCTGCGCCAACATTTTGCCCACCGCCTCCGCACTCTTCCGCCCACCATCCTCGTACTTTTCCGCCAGTGGTGCCTGTTGGTTTTTGTCAGGCGGCGAAATGGGTCCCATTTCCGCCTCGTCGTCGCCAAGTTCGGCGGCATGCTCTTCCTCAAGTTGGATGTGCTTGTTGAGACCGAGCTTGGTGACAATGTATTGAGGCAAGTCCGGGACTCGAGCGGAGCCAGAGCCGAGCTGAACACGAACCGCACCTTCTGCCTCCTCCAACAGCTGATAGAACTCATCCGGGTCAAACTCCTAACAAATCAGATTTTTCAGAAATATTTGACATCGATGAAGAAGTTTGGCATCAGAAACAACAATTTTGATTTTTAATAAAAATAGTAACTTACCAAACATTCCAACAGACGAGCGGCACGAGAGACAATCATCAGAATTTGCTTGACCAACCGCGTCAGGTACTTGTACGAGTCCGGTCCGACCTTCACTTCAGCCTGGAAAAAAGCATTCTTTCTAAAATACATTGAGAAAGGTTTTGCTCACCTCCGCCAATGTTTCGTCCAGCCGCACTGACATATTGCAAAAATAGGCACAGCTTAGCAGCCCATCTCGACTCTTCTGCAGACAATCGGCAGCAATCTCGCACAGTTGATGGTGCAGGAAACGGGTGGCACCGTCCGAGATCAGACGAAGCAGAGATGGGTCGGAGGTGGCCAACACGGCGGCCGGCCCGCCTAGCAGAGAACACATAGACGAGCGATGGGTGGCCAACTGTTGCTGCTGGTTGGTGTCGTCCCCTAATGAGCGGTTTTGATCGTTCAAAAGCACTCCAAAAAGCGTTTCGAACTTTCTGGCTCGTCCGGCTGCGATGGCGGCACCAGCACGTGAGAGGAGGGAAAATGGACCGATGAACGGATGACGGAGTCGCCGATGGCAGTGGCCGACTCGGTGACCAGCGGAGACAGGGGGCGCATTGGGATCGGAGACTGGGGTCGGCAGGGACTCGAAGGCCGATCCATGATGGTGTTCGGACGAGAGGAACTTGTTGCCAGTTGGGGAGAAGTAGCACGCTAAGGAAGAAAAGAAATTGTTAGGAATGGGCCAAGGCTTATGTTAAAGAAAATCTCGATTCCGATAAATATTCGAATTTCTGTTCTCGGTACCATTGAGGATAAAGCAGGCGTCGGCGGTTGTATGTTCAATTGTAGCATTTGGGAATTGAAGCCGCTGAGTGGCGCATTTTGCTGCAGAAAAAGCTGAAGACGACCCTCCAACTGCTGTTTGGCTTTCGGGAAACGCTCCTTGTAGACCAGCGACATCATCGGAGCCTCCAAACCGAGTTGGTCAAAGATTCGCACCGGACTCCTGGAAAAGGACTCCATTTTTAAATGACATGCAAAAATCAGGTCATTTACGTTAAGCTTCTTGAACGCGGTCGCATCAAGCCACCGAAGTCATCGCCCAAGCAATACCCATAACTTTCGTTGCTGTCAAAGCGATTGCTGATCCGAAGGTCAGCCACCAAACCGGCCAGATTCTCTTGCGAGGAATATTGACTCTAAAAGACAAGAATCGATATTTATCAGTCAGTGTTTTTGAACTGTCAGAGAGATCCTACAGAAAATGCGGAGTTGGTGCCGGGTGTCACATAGCCACTGGATGAAGGAAGGGAAGCGAGTGACCAGCGCCTGTTCTCGAGGTGATGTCCGGGCGGAAGTGCGCGGAAGGCCACCGGCTGACGGATGCCAGAACAGCCGGCACTGATGCTCGGCCTCGCTGAACTGCTCATGCCGTGGTGGTGGTTGGAGGAATGACCGCCATGACCTGAAAGTGAGTTTTGAATCGCAAAATCCAAGTTATCCCCAAGCGGGAGACAGACCATGGTGATGATGATGGGCAGACGAAGAAGAGCCGACATGGCCTACCCCGACATGAGCTTGATGCCCGCCGAGAACGGACGAAAAGGACGAGCGATGGACGCGCATTTGGACCGGACTCTTCCGAGAACCGCCGCCAAGCATATCAGCACCGGTACTGCTTCCGGGACTTCCGGCATGCAAGTGCTGTTTGGATGAGCTCACAGCGGCTCCAGCGCCAACTCCACCATAGGCAGGAGGACTGCACAACATAGACTCTTTCTTAAAAAACAAATTCTGATTAGGCATGTCTTATGTACCAAACTCCTTGACATTTTCAAAAAATATTGTATTGTAACACTCAAAAGCCAGAAAACTAATGGAGAGGAATAAAAAATTTCCATCGAGCTGAAGACAAATAGGAAAACGCAGATAGTTTAGTTTTGTTCGGGCGAAACCGATAGATGACCCCGGAGGGAATTTGACAAAAATAGCTTCGATGATTCCCTTTGTTCCTTATTAGAGCCTTACTTAGGCTACATCCAATATTTATAATTTATTCAAAAATCGTTTAAGGTTTTGTGTTAAATCTGTGTTTGTGTGTTTGTGTTTATCAATTATTCTATTTTTTAGGAAATGGTCCAACATTTTACCCTGATTTTGTGCGTTTGTGGACTGGAGCTGAGGAAGGAGCGACGACCACCACTTGCGGCGGAGGAACGGCCTGGCGATGAGCCGTGCCAGCAGTTGCTGGCGTTGTTGCTCGGATGGTGAGTGTATGTGTAGATTTGGGGGTCGGAGTGGCCGAGCGGACACAGTCGAAGACGCATCAGATTGGAGGAGGAGCTGGAGGCGGCGGCAGAGGCGTTCAGTGCGGTCAGTTGTTGGAACAGTTGTAAGTTGGCGTGGAAAGTGCTGGCCGGCGTCGCAGCAGCGTAGGACGAAGACTGGTGGCCCAGGGACTGCTGACGCTGGTGGTAGAGGGAAGTGGAAGTGCTGTTTGGCGGGTGAATGGTCGGATGGTGGTGGTGGTGAGGAAGATGATAGTGATGACGGGGATGGGAAGAGGAGCAGCAGGACGAAGGGTGCTGGTAGGAGCCGCTGCTGTCAACCGATGAGTGCAACAGATCTGAATGGAATGGGAGTGATCGAAATCGGAAACTGACGAGTGTGCGAAAAATTAATGAATAATGATGATCAAATAACGAGCATGGATGGGCAACTGCACACTCTTAACCAAATCGCAATTGCATAAAAAGATGAAGTGGATTTTCTCTTTTCTTTTAATTATTTGACTAATTCAGCTTTTGCAGACCCGCAACTGGTGCGATACATATTTTCAGCATTTCAGCTATTCAGCATTTAAAATATTGAATTGCACTTTTTTCGATGAAAGAAAAAAAATGGTCCGCTGAATCTCAAAAGAAAGATTATGGCGTTATTCTGCCCATCCTGTCCCCATTCCACACATATATACACATGTAAATCCCAACAAAAAATGAACAATTCCCGTTTTCATTCCATGATCAAATGAATAAAATATGCATAATTAGAAAAAGCCAGAGTAAAAGGGCGGGAGAAACAAAAAGGCTCAATTGCAGTTAACCCGTCCTTTCGCTTTTTACCCGTCCTTTCGCTTTTTACCCGTCCTTTCAACTTTTACCCGTCCTTTCGCTTTATACCCGTCCTTTCAACTTTTACCCGTCCTTTCAACTTTTACCCGTCCTTTGAAACTTTTACCCGTCCTTTGGATTTC